>BCKN01000011.1:0-56569 GCA_001600655.1 Dioszegia aurantiaca
CGCTCTCGCCAAATTAACCTGTCATCATCACACTTCCTCCGTACCAGCCCACCCTTTTCTCGACGACCCCATATACCTCTGGTCCATACTCTCTCGCCCACACCTTCCACCACTTCCTCCCCTTTCTACTTCATCCCCACCCTCGATACACCGTCCCTCAACCACGCACCCTCGCACACACACCCTTTCTCGCGACACTCTCGACCTTGCCCAATTCCCCCGTCCTTTCTCTACYCGCTTCGAGTCCTGTACAGGAGAAGAACGCGGTCCCAAAATCCAGCTGTCTGGTGCCAGCCCGCTTCACGCTAATCACGGCCTCTGTAAGGCTGGCTACTCTGAACTGTGTCCCTAGGCAAGTTCATTCATACCCCAAAGAGCAGATTTGCRCTCACTTCTGGCCTTGTCTAGCCTCGTCACCACCTCTCCTCTTCCCTATCCCAATACCCACCCTCGACCTCACCCTCGCCCTCGTCGCACTCTCACCCCGCCTCACCTCACCTCGCTCTCATCCCCGCCCATCCCCACCTCACCTCACTCTCATCCTCGCCCGACCCTACCTCACCTCGCTCTCACCCTCTACCCCCTTAGCATCGCCGCTCGCGAGGACGCTCGCACTTGAGGGGGATGATACTGTCACGGTCTTAGCCGGAGTTTATCCGATCGGCACTCTCGGCATGCCTCCACCGGCTGTGTCCACCCCCTTCACACCTCCATTCTCCGATTCCTCGGACCCTCTCTCGGACTTCCTCGTATCGGTCCCTCCCCCTCTCGACCTTCACCGCACACCTCGACCTCGCCCTCTCCGACATCGGGCTCCGGCCTATCTCTGTCACACCCTCGCTCCGCCGATTCGCCGCCCAGCCATTACACCTCCTCTGCTCCACCCTCTCTCGGCTTCTCTGTCTGGCTCGCTCGCACCCGGTGTTCGGACTTGGCGTATGACTGCAGGGATCCAGGAGAAGACGGTGGAGACTTAGGATGGACATGGACATATAAGGGGATCAGGTCAATAGGACTGATGCCCCGCCGCTCTCGAATTGTTGTTACCTCGTACCTCATAGTCTATCTAGCCAGTGCATTCTTACCTTACCTACAAACCTCGGCTGAACTTGCTGGCTGTTGTCTGGCTATCTCCAATCCCCCGACAACACTATCGTCCTCGCCCCTCCTCGATCTCGGCCATCCCCACCCATCGTACAGGGCCCCGCCAGCCGGTTCGGCATCCACTGTGACATCAGGGACTTGAGGTGGAGAAGCACCTCGGTCCTCAAGATTCGGGTCCTCCAGATCCGTCACGTCCATCGTACCGTCTTCACCGCATGAAGCATGTACCTAAAGAATGGAATACAGAAGCACGCACGAGTGGATCTAAATGAAAAGTGAACTTGCCACAGGTTCTAAGTGATGGAACGCGTTTGGACTATTCTGCTTGAAAGGATGCTGCAATGTGGCGTCAGAATCCACATCCTTCAGATCCATCGTATCGTCTCCACCACATGAAACATATGGTGAATACAAAGGAGAACACTGACTCGGGCGACGGGTGGATCTAAATGAAAAGCGATCGAATTTGCCACAGGACACCATGGTGTGATGAAACACGTTTGGACGTGTTGTTTGAAAGGATACCATGCGCCACTCACAATGTGGCGTCAGCACGCAGGTTCATCCCATTCATTAGTGGATCTGGATGGATCTGGTCATCAATCTGAGGCACGAACGTGTGATTCAGGAGAGCGGGACCATCCATTCAACCAGTGTGGGTGGCAGCCTCCCAGCCCCTTCGCGGCGCTGAGGGATATAAGGGCGCGGCCATCGGCCCTCCTGTTTGACGTCCCCCGCGCTGCTGCCTACACAGAATACACAAAAGTCAAAATACACCTTGCTTGTCAACACATCGACACTCCGCATCGCCCCATCGATATCTCCGGCGGAGTCTGTGCCATCATGTCCAACATGTACAACGGCAAATACAGCAGCACCGATCAAGAAGAACGACAATGGGGGTACGGGGAGAACTGGCAAATGGCACCGCAGCCAGATGGGGCAGCTCCCGGGAACAGTACCAATATGGCACAGAATCAAGCCACCCTCGCTCAAAACACCGCAGCTTGGCGGGACGTGTACGGAGGTTGGCATGACACGGGCACCGCAAGCAACAATCCCAGCGCCATTCAGCAGTACAGTCAATCCCTCACCTACCAGCCCTACCCAATGGATCCACATCTGCCTTCCGGTGTGAATCACGACGAGCGGTGCTTCAGCAGCCAAAACGATCCAAATTTGCAATTCAGCACGAACACGACTCCCCAGACATGGGAACTAGATCCGTCCACGCGCCCAATCAACATGATCGCACCCACTTCCCAAACCGCCCTCCCTTTTGACAACTCCGCTTCCGTCATCATTGACCCCAGCGATCCTCTGCATCAGTGGATCGAGGAGTTTTGGACACTAGTTGCCGAACCTCTTTTCCGGACCCACATCCTCAAAACAGCTGCAGAGGCACACAATGCTTCGATTAGCATGTCGAACAAGATGGTCAATTCGAAGATGGCCTTTGGGGAGACGCTTCGTCAGCATGCCCGCAATATATTGGGGTCATACTGGGAGCATGGTCAGCTCAGTGCGACTGAGAAGAGCCAAAATTATCAAGCCGCTCTGAACCAGCTGCCGATGGACATCCCTACTATCGTCGCCGACATATGCACTGCAGGTCTAGATTCCGGCACTGCGCGCTATCACGACTGGAAGACCCACCTCCGGGAAGGAAGATCCTCGAACAAACGCGTCTACACGCAGTCGGTGGAATCGCAGATCGAGATCATCCAAGAACTGATCGACATGGGTTTGCAGCCAAAGACGGACGGAAGGAATTGGCGCAAAAGCGTCCAAAGCGCTCTGGACTACGTTGTGGAGGAGAGCAACAAGAAGAATGTCATTCTTACTCGAGGGGCGAAGGCGACCGCGGTCCACGCAAGAATAGCGGAGCAGCGCAGTGCGTATAGGTCAAGGAGATCGGCCGCCGCCCCCAAGGAGACGGCTGGCAAGGTGAGGAAGACCAGACCAAACAAGTGAAGAAGCCGGTACAAGGGTTATATTCTGGTAGAAGCCGACACTACAGCCCTTCAGATTTGAAATTGCGGGGGCGGACGCGCTGGAGCCTGGCGGGGACTGGGCTAGGAGGGATTGGGAAGGATTCACTTTATCTACACTACTTTTTGGCGGAGGCCAGGCTCTGAGCCCGTGAGCTCAGAGTGTCTGTCATATGATGCGCGAGGACGAAGGCAGGCGGGATGCATTCGGACCTCGTCTTGCCACTGGGTGGCAAACTCGTCATACGTCTCAGATTGCTAACGCTGCTGGTGAATCCTCCACCCCATGTGTCAGCATGCATACGTTAATCCTCACCGTCGCATTTCACTATTCCCGAAACGCCGAAAGTCGCAGTTGAAGACGGCGCTTGTACAATCTCGGCATTGAGTATTTTCGGAGTCTCTGAGCCAGCATAGACGATAAACCCGGCTGCTTCTTGGACCTGAAGTAAATTCGGTCAAAACTTCTGGACCACGAAGAAAAATTGGTTAAACCTCCCTGTGCCACGGGTATAACTTGGTGAGTCGTGACAAACCTCCAAGGCTATAGGAGTCTAAACTATCCTGCCCGTGTCGAGGCAATAAAGTGGCGATGATCCTGCAAGGTTAGCAGTTTAAAAAGCCCACCCTTTCCCTTTAACGCGCGGAATCGAGTATCCTGAGCTGGAGCAGTGTGAGACCACCCAGACAAAGCCGAATGAGGTGAGAGCGGAGACCTAGAAACAGCGATGCCAGGCTCGATACCCGCAATTGGACAACGAGTTCTCTTTTTGCATACGTGTAAAGGTATATTATCGAGTACATACATCCCTTATATATATCGCATAACTGAAATTGTCACCCTGTCCAGGCCAGTCTGACAGACAAGGCCTGGTCCATGCTCATGGAAGGTGCAGAGTGAAATGTGAAACAGATCGAGTTGCCTCTTTGGGTAGTTCCTGCCTTGTGTGAGGGATCGCGTAACACCTGCGCCTCCCATTCAAGCTCATCTTCATCCATTCACAGCATCCAAGGCGACCATGCTCCCAGCTACGTCTACGGGATCGTCACGGCGTATCGTCGAGCCGTGACAACTACTCACACGATCACCTCGCCGCTTCGAAGCAACACACCCGGTCGCGAGAAACCTAAGCTTTACGACCAGCTAGGCACTAGGCACGGGAGGAGTACGACTACAGTATCTATCCCGTCCTCGCAGATCGTCCCTCGGTACAATCTTCCCGCAGGCACCGAATCATCTTCACACAATAAGGCTGTGCGATAGATTATGCGCCAGACCTGGAGCGCGCTAAGAAGCAATACAGTACATCTCGGCGTCGATCCAATCTAATCAATCAATCAATTACGAAAGGAGGGGGCTCACTTCGGACGGGGCGGGAGAAGCAATATCAGGCTGTCTGTGTATTGGCGGATCTGCCACCTCATCAACAAGAGAACTCCCCTCTCTACGCTTATATACACCCTATCGACGGCAGCTTTGGCGGTATCATACCTCACATCTCGGCTCATTCATCTTTTTTCGCTATCTTTTTTTTCTATCTCAACCCTTTCCTTCGACATGCCTGCCCTATCTTCCCTCTCTTCAGCGCCTACTGCACCCCTCGGCCCCTTCCCTTCCCTCCCCGCCCACCTTCTTGGCCTCAAAGAATGGCGCATCCTCATTCTCTGCACTTCGGTCAACTCATTCGTCCAGAAGGTCGTCGCGTACTTCGACCACCTTGGCGTTACCAACTATGCGGTGCAGATAGCTGGATCTGCCGAAGGGATGGTCGCTGCGGCGGAGAAGTACGACCCGGACGTGGTCTTGTGTCCATTCTTGACGGCCAGAATTCCCGATACTGTATTTAAAAGGGTGAGCCTATTCATGATCAAAGCTGACCAAGCAGTGGATGACGCTTGTAATCCATCCCGGACCTCCAGGTGACGCCGGTCCATCATCCCTCGACTGGGTCCTCATGGGCGACACCGGTCTTTCCCCCTCGTCCGCTGATACCCTTGCCCACCTTACCTCACCCGCATACTCTCTCAACCCCACTCAGCGCTCTCACTGGGGAACAATCTGCTTCCAGGCGAACGAAGAGCTCGACGGCGGTGCAGTTTGGGCATGGGAGCAATACCCACTCCCTCCCATCGGTACCCTCACCAAGGCGCAGCTGTATCAAGGTCTCCACAGCCAGGGAGCTATGCTCGCTCTCATCACGGCCCTGTTCCGGGTGTATGAGCGTGTCGGCTCGGATCGGTCGGCGTATGTCAAAGCGGCACCTAAGGCGGAATGGGGCATCAACAGCATCTCGTCCATCAAGCCATTCCTTGGCGGACCGGTTCACGATCGTCATCTCCTGCAGAGCAAATCCCGTCGACCAATCTGGGACCATCATACCGCCAAGGATGTCCATCGTATCATCTCGGCAGGCGACTCTCAGCCCGGAGGTCAGATTCCACCCTTGACCTCCGACAGCAAGACTGCGCTCTTCGCTTATGGCGCGTGCGTGCATGAGGACCCAGATACAGTGCCGGCGGAGCTGTACGGGAGGTGGGAAAGCCTCAGAGCGGTGCCAAATGGGACGGTGCTAGCTACGAGGGACGGCGCGGTGTTCATCAAGACTGAGAAGCGGTTTGGCGGAGGCGCGGGTGTATGGATCACGCATGGTCGTCTTCCGAAGAAGAGTTTGAAGGACCCACTTGATCCCAAGGTGCCGATGGTCGATGCTATTCTCAAGAGCGGGCACGGGGCGGTGTTGGAGGGTGTGAAAGAGTGGAAGCAGGATGGATTTGAGTACAGGAAGGGGGAATGGCAAGCTGTGTATGTCAAGACGGTGGAGGTTGAAGGCGGGGTTGGGCAATTGGTCTACTGGAACTTCTAGTATGTCACCTCTACCAATCAAAGAAACCAACTGATGAGCAGTAACGGCGCGTTCACAACATCCAACTGCCAACTCCTCCTGCGCGCACTCCAATGGGCGGTCCACCCCTCTCGGTCCTCCCTCCCTATTCATCTTCTAGCCCTAATGGGCGGCAACTACTTCTCCAACGGCATAGCACTCAACACTATCGAAGCCTCCGACTCGCCTGCCAAGGAAACTTGGGCCAACATCAACGCTATAGATGACATTGTCGAGCTCCTCCTCGGCGACACCCACCACGAGCGCTCAGCCTTCATGCTTGGCCCTGATGCCGGAAAGACGCTCGTCGAGCGCGGTATCGTCACCATGGCGTGTCTGCGAGGCAATGCAGCTGCGGGTGGTGTGGCACTGGCTGCGGCATGCGATCTGGTTGTTGGGGCAAGAGGGGTGGTGTTGAATCCTGCTTATAGGGCTATGGGGCTGCATGGGTCTGAGTTCCACTCGTAAGTGTTTGTCTAAGGTGGAGCTGATCCTCAGGTACTCTTATGCCCAACGCTGCGGACCAATCGTCGCTGCTCATCTTCTGAGGGACATGACGCCAATGTCGACTACCGAAGCGCGTCATGTCGGCTTGATCGATGTCGAAGTTGGGTCATATGACTCTACACCGGAACACGTCGAATCAACCATGGTTGAACAGATCCGTTCCGTCCTCGGTGCGCAAGCCATCACTTCTGGCTCCCTTTCTACACCTCTCCGCTGCGCACCATGGTCCCACCCCTCCTCTACCCCGCCCACTTTGGACAGTATCGCCTCGCATAAGCTCCAAAGCTACACTTCGCCCAACCGCACACTTCCCCCTCTCATCCACTTCCGCAACGAAGAATTATCCCAAATGCTCCTGGATTCATTCCACCCCATCAGGTCAAAACGATATCACACCCGCCGAGAAGCCTTTATCCGGAAATACAAGTCGTCAGCCACTCCGGCGCGATACGCCCGAGCTTTGGCTGTGGGACCGGACGAGGAGGATCTGCCGTCGTTTGACGATGCGGACGATTGGGTGCGGGGTGAAGAGTGGGCTTGGGTGGGTATGCCTGCTCCGGCAAGTCTCGCCAGCTCAGAGGGGACGAGGGTGGACTTGTATCCCGATGAAGGGCGGGTTGGGGGTGAGAGGAAGGGTTCTTTCGGATCAGATGGGAGTGGTCTGTCATCGCCTTCTACCAACACTTCCGTGTCGGATGCTGGGGGTATGCTGGTCACTCCCACGAGACCGGCTCGCGGTCAGATGGGGATGCAGGGCTTCGAGGGGGTCGCTCCGCTCGATATGGACCTCGTGGGGAAGAAGGGAGATGTTCAGTTCCAGTGTTTGTATCAGGCGGAGGTGTGAGCGGGTTAGTCACCAGGGGGTCTGAAGGAGTCGGGTTATCTGTCGAGGCTGTTGTCATCTCGTCCATCTTATCTTGTTGTTCTTCTCATGGTCATATCTCATACATGATCATACTATGCCATCACATATATTATATCCTATGGTCTATCCGATCTGAGCTACACTATGGCACAACAAATACTCACTACAGACTGAACTCTACAAAGTCTTTGGGATCGCCCGAATCGCCTCGCCAATGATCCGATTGGCATCTTCTGGATTATCAAGATAAACATGATGCCCAGCGTTCTTGACGACGTGCACTGCGCATTGGCTATTGCCCGCTTTGCGCAATTCGGCCGTTGAGGCATGTCCACCTTCAACGTCCATCCAATCATTATCACCATCTACATCATTAGTCACTTCCATATTCCCCCGAGGCGATCTTTAGACTCACATAAAAAGGTTACAGGTACTTTGACAGCGCCTATTCGATCCACGATAGGGACCCTCGCATACGCTCCCGGAGCAAGGATGTGCGAAATGCAAAACTCGCCAGAACCCTTGAGGACGGAAGTGTTGTAGATGTACCCATGGAGATCGCGGACGTCTTCATCTGATTGTGCCGAAAAGCGCCGGAGTGAATATCGGCCTGCAAACATAGGTCCGAAAGGTCCCATGGTTCGTAGGAATGTGAATGGCGAAAGTCCCTTCTCCCAACCCCAAACGAAGACTGAATGTCAGCCCAGCTCACATTCTGGAAAGACTAGGACTTACACTTCATCATGTTCTTCCTCAGCAGCGTTTCATCCTTCTTCCACGCTTTTGCCTCACCCTTCGCCTCTGCATCCTGCCCCACCCCTAACTCCTGCTCCGCAGCATTGACAGCTTCGTCCAAATTCCCTCCGTGCGCGCTCTCAGATTCGCCCGAACGCGCAGCCAGCCCCTTAGCACGCTTAACCTCGAGCTCCGCCGTAGTTTCATACCGCGTATATTCCTTACCATGCGGTATTCCTGCTGGACTGACAAGGATCAGGCCCGATACGCGATGGGGATACCGGACGGCATAGGCCGAAGCAAGGTACCCGCCGAGTGAATGACCGACGAGGACCATGCGTTCGATTCCGGCGGCTTCGCGCCATGATTCCAGAGAGGAGAGGAAGAAGTGTTCGGCTCGTGCGACGCGAGCTGGAATTGGGGTGTTATTGGGTGATGAGAGTAGCGAGGGGTTGGGTCGGGAGGATAGACCCATACCGAGCCAGTCAAGGAAGAAGGTCCGGCGGGCAGTAGCAGCGGAGTGTTGAGAGATGGTATCCCAGTTGCGGAAGAAGAAGCTGTTAGGTCAGCTTGAGGGTACTAAGCTTTGTGTGAACCATCGAGCTCACCCCATCGCCGCAGCGTAGCCGTGCAGAACCACTACAGCCTCCTTCTCACCCCGATCTTCCGGTCGGCTAATTTCCAGCGTGTTGATATAGTCCTCCTGCTTGCCCGCTCTACGCCGACCGTGAGAATTGGTCTTGCATTTTTCGCCATTCAGCGAGGACTGCGAAGATGCCGCCGAACCAGCTGGGGAGTCCTCCTGCACGATTGGATCGGCGGGATGATGAGGGGCAGCAAGCGGGTTCGGGGTGGATATGAATACGTTTCGTAATGTAGCAACAAGCTTCGTGCCCTCGATAGGGATAGGCTTGGACACTTCCTCCCCTTGGCGCAAATTCGCAGTGGCGACTTCGGCAGGGGATGAAGGCGGCTCATGGTGATCTCGATCGTAAGCCGCATCGGCGCTGATTTCTGCTGCTGTGGGCACAGGCGACTTTGCTGCTCCTCGACCAAACCACCCCTTCTCAGCTTCGGCAGGGGGCAGGACAGGCTGGAAATGAGCCATTCGGCGAAGTAAGCGCTCCTCGGCAATCCGCGCTTCTTTATAGGAGGTGTTGTTCCACCATGCCGATAAAGACGAGCGGAAATCGGTCGGGACGGCTCCTGCGGGAGGAGGTGGTGGAGGTGTCGAGAAGCGTGTGGTGGGTAGTGGTGAGGAAGATCGGGTGGTGGGTAGGGAAGAAGGGGATGGGGTGGATGTGGTGACCATTTTCACGAAGCGCTTGCGCTGGGCGGAAGAAGCGAGGGAGGCGATTTTGGGCAGGAGTGGGGCGGACTCGGGGGATAATAGGGTGTGAGGGCTGCAGATGGTCTACCTTATAAGAATAGGGGATGTATAGATGTTGGCTGTGTATAGATGTGGAGCGTGACGACAATGGATGCCGAAAAACAAGGCCGATGCCCGAGCTCACTCCGAGGCCGAATGGATGCACTCCGGCCACGTGTTGTGGCATGTCTTGGATGCTATCGGGGGTATAGGCCTAAGACCATCGGTTGAAAGGTTGGTGTCGAGCTGAGGAACTGTTTAGGATCGAAGTTGGTTGTAAAACTGAGTGCGAAAATCCCCTGCAGCTTCCCCGCCAGCCTGCTGCTTATCGCTCTCCACGATTTAGTCCCAGCTTATGCATATGGGTTGAAGCGCGATAAGCGTTTCTCCTCCGACACAAAGTACAGATACAAGTAGGTGTAGCCGCCCCTACTGCTTCACCTCCTTAACTCTCACCCAACAGACAGACTAGATCAACAAGCGTTCATCGGTGATGTCTGAAGCGACCAAAATCGATCCTGCTTCCATACTGTTCACTGAGCTACTGCGGTGCGTCTATGAAGCAGCGACAGACTCAAACGAATGGACCGCCGTCCCTGCTGGGATTAGGCGACCCCGGTCTAACCAGCAAAAGATGATGAGCTGTCTGAACAGGGTAGGTCTGTGCCTCCTCATCTTGGCTAAGAGCTAACGAGGACAGAGATACAACGGGATCAGCAAGATACCAACCACTTCTGCTCCGGATGTTTTCGCTCTGCCCAACACCACTGATGGCAAATGCATCGACATCCCGAGAGGTACCATCTCTCTCGTGATACCAGACACCCGAGCGGCGACATCCAGGATGCTTGAGGTTCGAGGTGCCGATAGGAGGAGCACGGTGCAACAGCTCACAGCCAAAGCAAGCACCGACACCGGGATTGGTCTGGAGCTGCGGAACAATCTGCGTCGAATCGCATTCATCAGTGACAGCGACTCGCACTCCGACGAACCCTGGGCGCAATCGCCGCTCCATGACGCAGAGGCTCGGTTCCAGATATCTGAGCTTGCGGACAGGCTATCGAACGACCTCGAGATTCATTGGGTGTGTGCTGGCCCCATCACCGTCCCCGATGAATCACCTGCCAAGCTCATCATTCACAGCGACAGCAGCAACATTCCGGACTTCAGCAATCTGGAAGTGTTGGCTCCGCATGACTCGTCGGTCCGGTGGGAAGTCTTCTCCGCGAGAGGTCTCACTGAAGACCAGCCAGCGACTGTGGCACGGCTGCAGAACTTCGGCAGGAACATTGGTCGGGCAGCAGCTGATGGCAATGTGAGAACCATCAGTATCAGCGTCAGCGGTCGTACGAGAGATTTCAATCTGGCGAAGCACGTCTTGGAGGCTGCCCCTATCATTCGGAACAGACTGGAAGATCAAGGATACGAGTTCAGCGTGTTTGTGAACGGCAAGGTGGCGTTCGGGGCTGGAGTGAGTCAGGATGCGGATTGACTAGATGGGTGAAGTGTCAGATATCATTGTGATTGATCGGTCGGTATGCATCATTTGATTAGACACGCGCTTCATCAGAACCCAGCCGCTGTGTATGGTCCTGCTCGGTTTGATTCTCGCCGACTTGGACCGGGTGGCAAATGAGTCCATGGCGCCACTCAGAAATGTTACGGCATTCTCGTAAGCGAGAAAAATTGCAGCCAGAAGGTTGCTCCTCCGCTGAAGATCGCCTTCATTCACATCCATACCATCTACATCATGTCTATCGACGCAGTCCCCGCAGCTTCCGAGGCGACTCTGTCGAAAGAGGAGAAGCGACAGAAGAAGGAGGCGAAAAAGGCCAAGAAAGCCGCTGCTGCCGCTGAGGCTACACCGACAGCTGGACCATCCGTGTCGGTCCCAGTTGCCGATGCGGGCCAGGACGATAGCTTGAGCAAGGAGGAGAAGAAGAAGCGTAAGGAGGAGAAGAAGCGCAAGAGGGCTGCAGAGGTCACCATTGCGGAGGCTGAACCTGTCGCTGCTGCCGAACAACCGAAGAAGAAGTCCAAGAAGGATAAGGCTACCCCTACCGACGCCCCCGTCTCCAATGCCGCCATCCCCACTACCTTCACAGCGGAGCACAACGACTACCTCACTGCTCAAGGAATCACACTCACCCCTTCACTCTTCCCTCCAATTCTCAGCATCCCCGCTCTACCCGTCTCCGCTTCGATCCTCAAATTCCTCTCGCGTTTCCCAGCACCAACGCCTATTCAAGCTTGCGCCTGGCCCCCACTTCTTGCTGGTCGAGATGTCGTCGGTGTCGCCGAGACTGGATCGGGCAAAACCCTCGGATTTGGGGTCCCGGGGCTGCAGTTCCTTTCGAGCCTGTCAACATCGTCTGATGGCGGTAAGAAGAAGAAGGGGAAAGGAGCGATGGGTGTTATTCAGCTCTTGGTGCTTGCGCCCACTCGGGAGTTGGCACTGCAGAGCCACGAGACGTTGAGTGAGCTGGGCAAGGCTCTCGGTATAGAGAGTGTGTGCCTGTATGGTGGTGTGGGCAAGGACGCACAGTTGGCGTCATTGGGCAAGGCGGAGACGAGGATAGTAGTGGGAACGCCTGGGAGAGTGCTGGATCTGGCTGATTCGGGAGATATGGACCTGTCCACGTGAGTCTATCTTTTTGGCAAAGCTAATGGCTAGTGTCAAGTACCTTGTGCTGGACGAAGCAGATAGAATGCTGGACCAGGGATTCGAGAATGACATCCGGCGCATCATTGCCCATACCGAGGCTAAGGGCAGACAGACTGTCATGTGTGGGTTATATGTCCGGCGTGGCTAACGACAGTCTCCGCAACATGGCCTGAATCTGTCCGTCGACTCGCTTCGACCTTCCTCAACAACCCTGTACGGATCACTGTAGGGAGCGACGAGTTGAGCGCAAACAAGCGGATTGAGCAGATCGTCGAGGTTCTCGATTCGGGCAGAGAAAAGGAGTAAGTGTTATTCGTAACAGGTAGGTTGTGCTGACAAGCAGTCCCCGGATGTTGCACCACCTCCGCCAGCACATGGCCGCCCATCCCTCAACACCTGCTGCTCCCACCCGTATCCTCGTTTTCGCCCTGTACAAGAAGGAAGCACAGCGACTCGAATCTACCATCGGCCGAAACAGGTACAAGGTCGGTGCTTTACACGGAGACATGGGCCAAGAAGCCCGATTCAAGGCATTGGACCAGTTCAAAAGGGGAGATGTGAATGTTTTGGTGGCTACGGATGTAGCGGCGAGGGGTTTGGATATTCCCGATGTGGGCTTGGTCATCAACGTGACGTTCCCTCTGACCACTGGTGAGTTGCGCAGTGCTTCATGCTGTAGTCTAGAGCTGACAATTACAGAGGACTTTGTCCACCGGTGCGGACGAACAGGCCGAGCTGGTAAAACCGGTAAAGCAGTCACATTCTTCACTGGAGAGAACCACGAGAAGTCGCTTGCTGGCGAGTTTATGCGGGTGCTACGGGATGTCGGGGCGGATATTCCCCAGGAGATGGACAGGTTCCCCAGTACCATCAAGAAGAAGGGTGAGTCCTTCATACGGCAATGAGGGCAGTGGCTAAAGCTGCAGAGCACGGATCGTACGGAGCTTGGTTCAAGGATACCGCTGATGCGCCTGCGCCTACCAAAATTACCTTTGATTAGTTTTGTGCTAGATTTCTCTGTGCGGTAGATAAATGTAGAGCCGACTTGTTTTGAACTTCGTCAATATCGCGCGCAGTATCGGGAGAGATTAGACAACTGTCAGTCTCATATCATACCCGAAGGTACGAGACAGCACTTTCGGGGTATGCCCGGAGGATACGGCCCTATACTCGTGCGCCACTTGAAACGACCTGAAACACGGTGGCAAAAGCCGGGCCGGGTCTCGGAGCTTCGGCGATAGCTCTTCGGGCGGAACTCGAATCTTCTTCATCGCCAACTCGAGACCCCCAACTCGTATGAATGATGACGATCACACGGCGACCTGCTTATCTTCCAACTGATCCACAGCGGATCCACGGAGGGGTCCTTGGATATGGCAGAAGGAGGCAGAAGGAGGCAGAAGGACAAAGGATTATTCATTCCCCGGGACGGAGATACAGCCGTTTTGCACGGCAGGCGGCGATGCCGATGCAATTGCCGCGGGATCTCCTCTCCCGCCGAAGTATTGTGACTCAGCATCCCGTTTGCATATATAGGCCAACAAGCTCTGATGTCCACCATTCCCAAGTCTCTATCTCACATCTGCAAGCATACCAGAGTCCAGTTTAGCCGCACAATCAGTCAAGCATCGGCCGTCCATCGCTCCTTTCTCAATACTCGATCACTTGCCACCTCCTCTCGCACATCTCGAGACTCGCCAGAGAAGATGAATCTCATCAGTAACCTTCTCTTCGAGGTTGTGCCAGAAAGTGCCAAGGGGAAATCGTTCTACGACCTTAAGGCGACATTACCAGGGAGCAAGGGAGAGTTGGATTTTGCGGGGTTCAAGGGCAAGGCGGTTCTGATTGTGAACACGGCGTCGAAGTGGTGAGTGCATGCGCCGTGCTTCCTTGCTGCCTGGCTCGGGTGGAAGGATTGTACCGGATAGATCGATTGGGACTGGACTGACGTTACAGCGGCTTCACACCGCAATATACCGGTCTTGAAGAGCTGCACAAGATATATCACGACAAAGGGCTAGAAGTGCTCGGATTCCCCAGTAATGAGTTCGGTGGACAAGATCCAGGATCCGACGATGAGATCGCATCTTTCTGTCAGCTGAATCACGGCGTTTCATTCCCGCTCATGAAGAAGGTAAGTCTTGGAGCCTAGCGTGTAGAGGTCCACACTGATCATCTAGTCTGAAGTGAACGGGACAAATATGAACGAGGTCTTTGCCTGGCTCAAGGCTAACGGCGCAAATGTCCCTGGTGCTGGAGGTCTGGCCGGTACGACGGCAATCAAGTGGTGAGTTTCACCTCTCACAGAATGTGACGCCGTGCTGATCGACAGGAACTTCACGAAATTCCTCGTTGATCGTCATGGTCAGGTCGTCGGGCGTTATTCGCCTAGTACCACACCAGAGCACATGAAGGCGGAGATCGAGAAGCTGTTGGCTTAGGCATAGTGCCATCTTGTCGTATCTACATGTATCAATTACTCCTAGTTCATATATATCTTCCAAAAGATTAATCAAATCGCCTCCTATTCCTTGCCGAAGACCTTGCTGAATTCATCCCACTTCATGCCCTCCACCCTTCTCTCACCGTCCCATGCCTCTCCACCCTTGCCTACAGGCACCTTGACCTTGCCTTCCCTGACCTTGACTCCAAGCTTGTTCAACCTCCCCGAGAGCTCAGCGCTCGCTGGCCTGAATAGACCCGTCATCGTCTCGCCGAAAGAAGGGGGATGTGACAATTGCTCGTCGAGGTACATGACGAGATCGGTCGCTGCGTTGAATGCAGCAACGACGCCGGGGGCCTCGTGCGCTGATGCGGCGGAGGGAGAGGCGGCGATGATTGTGATGGGTGAAAGGGATGATGCGACCGCCGGGCGAAGGCGGTGGGTTTTGGTACTTGGGTCGAGTGTGGAGAAGGCCACGGCGATGAGCTTGATGGGGGTGGATGAGGCAGCAGTGGTGGTGGGTGTGGGAGTAGGAGCAGGGCTGGGGGATGTGGGCGATGTCAAAGCGTCAGGAGTGTGAGACGAGGATGCGCCGGCGGTAGGGGAAGCTGCGGTGCTGGTGCTTGTAGGTTGGGTGGTAGGTGTGCTCATGTTGACCAGTGAGTCTGTGGGAAGTGCACTGAGTCTATACTTGATGGATGGATGAAGTATAGATGCAGAGTCAGAGATGTCTTTGTTGACAACGTTGCTGACTGCAACTTGGCGATGACGACATCGCTCCTGCACCAAAATTTTGCGACTTCACTGCACAGGAGCTGCTGGGGGGCGGGGCACTTCGTATGATCTGCGCTGCCGCCCTCGCCTTGATATCGGTCCAGTCTTAGATGCAGATCTCGCCTGCCAGCAGGGAGCATGTAGAAACGCGAAGCTGCAAGCAGCCCAATCGGCCCTTCCCTACCCAAGCGATGAGTCCGATCTTCCTAACGAGCTCTTGCCCCTTGGCGGCTCCTTCAATCGAAGCCCTGCATACCGCTATGTGCTTCGCTTAGGCACCAACTCCCCCTTTTCTGACGACACCCAAGCCGCCAGATCCTCCACACTGATGATTTTCAATCCCCACTCTCGCGCAAATCGCCAGCTGTCGTCTCGCCGTGCCATACTGCCTGAGGGATCTGACGGGTGAACGAGCTCGCACAAGAGTCCGGCGGGAGGAAGAGAGGCAAGATAGCACAGATCTGGGAGTCAGCTTGTGCATTGGAGCGAGATTGTTAGTGAGAAAGCAGGGGTCAATATAGCAGGAGTAGAAGCCTTCCGCAGAAACGAGACAAGACTCTAGTCGAAGTCGAACTCACCAACAGCACACTCCGTATGCCCTCTACGTTCCCTCACCCCTCCCTCCGTATATCTCAGCGTGACCAAATGTCCCGGCCGTGTAAAGTCCGCCTCGCCAGCTCCATCTGCTATCAATCGCGAGACATACGCGCGATCATGCGCCGATATCCCCGTCGTCACTGGGTGGCCCGCTGATGATGCTGCGTCGAGTGTGAGGTGATATGCTGTATTCTTTGGATCTTGGGAGACGCCAGATGGAGGGAGGAGAGGGGGGAGGCCGAGGGCTGCGAGTCGAGGTGCAGGGAGGGATAGGCAAATGAAGCCGCTGAGGACTTAGCACATGCTCCATTGCTTGACAGTGCGCAGGCATTATTTGCTGCACTCGTGACTGAGAATAATCGCCGACTGACCTGGTCCACCGTATCATCCAAGCCATACCCTCCGTCGTAACTTTCCCAGCTGCACAAACTAGATCTCCCTCATTTTCCCGTCCTTCATCATCCATCACAACGACGAATTCGCCGTCTTTGTACGCTTCGATAGCATCTGACACCGGGTCAAAGGCGAATGGAGAGGGTATCGCCGTTGGAGCATCAGGAATGTGACGAGGGGCAGACATGGTTGCGAGCTGAAGATGGCGTTACGAGCTGAATTTCGAGGCGTTTCGAATTTTTTTTGTCGGAGAGAGGAGTGCGGATTCTTGCAGCTGTCGGATCAGGCGACGTAGCGATGTATATTTCGATGCTAGGAAGATGATCCACCTAATGTTGTGATATGCGAGTGCGCTGACTAGCACCTCTGGAAATTCGGTAAGCTACCGGCTGATCTCGGGAGTTTCCGTCGGAAGCAAGCGCTCAAGATCAGCTGCTGTGGCTATATATGTTGTTGGACATCGGTCGAGTCTGAGCCTGCAGGCTCGATTCTGGATCACTGACAAGTGAATCCTACTCAATACCATCGTGTAGCACAGAAGATGTAAGTTACCACCAGCTATGTCAAGGTCCCACGACTTGTTACAGATTCGAGCGTTGATCACAGGTCCTAGCGCCTGATGCCCCTGATTGAAATGCTCTCCGCGATTTAGCCCATGCCCTTCGATGAGATAGCTCGTCGATGTCGTGACATTAGATGCTGCAGGCACGAGAGAGCGCATGGATACGCTATTCAGAACAGCTCGACCGGCTTGCTGACGCGGATCGACGTAGACGGGTGTGCGAAGCCTAGGCGGGTCTAGTAATACCTGCACCTGTCAGCCTAATCAACTACTGGACAACATAGCAGTCGAGACCCTAGACTCACTCGATCTCCAACTGATGTGTCAGCTATGAGCTACACGAAGATCATTGGCTAGACTCACAAACTGCAGCGCTACATCCCTCGGACTACGCAAATTCAACCCAGCAGGATTAAACACCTCCGCATTCGCCGCCCTGATCTCCTCTTCGACTAATCGCAAATTGCGCTCAAAGCAGCTCGTTCGCCACAAGACGCTCGTCCACCAACTAGCAATGGCGATGAGATTGTCGATGGCTGCGCCGCGGATGGAGTAGGCCGCTGTGAGGTGGGTATTTAGGGTTTCGATAAGGGATTGGAAGGCGATAGGTGTGATCTGAAAGTCAGCACGATGCGCTGTTATGATAGTAGGTATTGTCGTAGTCGATTCGATAGGATGGAAGGTAGACCTACTCGGCCGTCGAGTTCCATCGGGAAGCTGGTCTCAAATCTGCGAGATGAGCTTGTGGATACTCGGCACATGCACAAGCTAGACAAGAAGGTGAAGCGGACATCTGAATCCCTTCAGAAGTAAGGACTCACTGGCAGACCTCTCCGTCAGACCAATCCCTCTCGATCCTCACCACCTCCTTTGGCAGATGCAGCCCCACCTCGCCGGTCTTGGTTTGGCCAAAGTACGATAGGCCGGGTACAGCAGTTCGAGAGTAGGTGGAGCGTACAATGCTGCACTATCAGTCAACATTCCGAGATCCATTCAGCTCCTGTGGTCAGAGTGGCCGAAGCCAGCTTCGCCGAGAGGCCGCCGAGCCAACCTCACCCATGGCCACCCCTCCATCCACCAAGATCATGCCGTATCTTCTCACCCCACCTTTCCTCCTCCTGCCTCTCAAACGCCATCTCCCACTCCGTCGCAGCTTGGCTCGTCTGGCTCTGCGAAACGCTCAGGCCATGCGCCGTGATTGATCCGGAGACTGGCATCCTCGCATGATGTGTCGAGTGAGAAGACTTCAGGGTGATTGGAGAGATCACTTGAGGGCGGTGTGAAGACGCCGTAGGGGGAGGCGGATAGTAGGGTGTTGTTGATGCCGGTCTGACAGGTCCGAGCGGCGCTGATGGGTCCGCGGGAGTCGAGGGGAAGAAGGTGGGATTGGAAGTCAGGGATGGGAGGGCTGGGAGTTGGTTGTTCTGGGGTAGAGCGTCCGGCATGGTGCTTGTACTAGAGCTGCAAGAGGATGGAGAATGTAGATGGGTGAAAGGGATGTTGTTGGGTCAGCCTTGAAGATCTGAAACGCGAGGTGAAAGTGGCGCCAACGTCGGGTGGCGGCCCGGTTCACTGCTGTACTACCTGTGCACTTCTGCTTTCGTCATTCCCGCATGCAGGGCGGTGAAATGTTGTCGCTTGGCAGGATGATAGCAGCGACTCGTACGGTCATTGTCATGCATACATCAATCACAGTTGTAAGGCGCGATGGCGAGGCGTGGCCGGCAAAGGGCGGACCATTACGGACCTTTCGGTTTATAGGTGTTTTGGCTTTGCAATCTCCAACGGTTCCGTCGTATATCGGTTAGTACATGAGATTCTGAAGCTACGGAAGTGGTCAATCTTCTCGAAAGGAGGGTTCGACTCCCTCCGGAACCTGTCTTTTTGTTCTTTTGCGGACCCGGCTTATGCTCAAACCACATTATTTTTTACATAAATCGATAGCCTAGACTCTGATACATCCAGAACTGTCTTTTTCTCCGAGATTGGTCGATTGTAGCATGCGTAATGGCGGTTTGAAAACAGTCGTCGAAGTGCCACACACATCACGTGATGCTATGGACATCGAGCAATCTCTTTCCCTTGCTTGTCAAGCCGTGGTTTCGAGCCAGGAGATGTGAGCGGAGCTTCCAGGGCGTCCATCGATACCATCTCTTGCTTTAGGGGAATTGTATGAAAGCGCGGACTGAGGCGCAATCATACCGGAGTACACAAAAGTGGCACTACGGAAGCTAATCGCGCATAAATCTTCTGCACGTCACTGCAAGTCACTGCAAACCGACGAAGCGATTAGATTGTCTTGCATTTATTACTAGGCTCTATCCGGCTGGGGCTCGGTACTTGGCTTCTACCTCTATGCTATCCACCTGCGCAGCTTTCAATGGCAAAGTGAACATTCCTCGGCTGCTTCCGGCGGAACATGCCGAGATGATGCCGTGTTGCCGATTTGCTGGAATCGCCGCCAGAAATGACGCCAGGTGCACATCTCTCTTCTCTGATCGATCTCCATCTCCCAGTCCTTCTGATCATCGAGATGAGACACAGTCCCGCTCAACCTACTCCGGGACCCCGATCCCCACAAACACAGCGTTGACGTACGTAGTGTGTGGTACGGCTATCAGATTATCAGATACGCTTCCCCGCAATGCCGCACCAACCGGACGACCTCCACCTAGCGCCGATGTCCTCATCCTCGATCCTTATCGATTAGATCGTTATCGAAATACCCCTTGATCGCGTCAATCCCCTGAGTACCTGAGTCAGATCGGGTAAATCGGGGATGTCTTGGTCACGAGGCATGAGTGTCTCATCGATACCAGTTCACTCAACCTTGAGACACTCGCGCGTCATAATCTCGGTTACTATGGCGTCATGGGGTTGACTCAACTCTGGTCAACACCTCGACACAGGGATATATAAGGTCGCCCAAATCCCCCTTCTTCCTTTCATCAACATCTCTCACACCACTTCACTCTACCACACTTCCACAACCAACCAACAAACAACCAACCACACAACATGTCTACCTACAAGCCCACCGAGCACGATGGTTTGAAGCAGGACGGTACCCCCGACAAGCGAGTGTCTTCTGAGCACGGTTTCGGTGGAAGGTATGTTCCTCATCATGCCATTCACCCTTCTGTTGCCCTCCGATACTACTTTCCTTCCACTCCTCCCTTTACAGTGGCATTTCCTACCCCTTCATCCTTCATGCGTCCCCCCCTTCGCTCCTTCTCCCCTTCGGTATCCCTTCTACCCTGTGCCTGAGCCGTAGCTAACACCTCAGCGACGGACCCGACCCACACGTGGAGGGCGCCAAGGGCGGTAAGGCCTCCGGGGGCTCATCCGACTCTGCCGACGGCGGTGATGGCAGCGGTGCCTACAAGCCTTCCGAGGTAAGTCTCTCCATCATCCCGATCTATCACTTCCTCGCTGACAGACCAGCACGACGGTCTTACCAAGTCCGGCGAGCCCGACAAGCGCATGTCATCCGAGCACGGCTTCGGTGGATCGTAAGTCTCCTCGCGCCTGCTCTCTTGTTTGACTGTGCTGATTTCTCAGTGACGGACCTGATCCTAAGGAGGAGGGTGCCAAGCGTGGAAAGTCCTCGTAAGGAATGGATCTCGAAGGGAGAGGTTTGTAGTGTAGCAATAACAAGAAGCGAATGCAAGAAGTGAAGAAGTCCCTCTGCCAAGTCGCTTTGAAATACCAATCCTTGTGCCTCTCCAGCACTCACGCCTCAGATCCGGTAGCAAACCTCATCGTATCTGCCGGTGTTATACTGTACGAAGCTTCCTTTCTCAGATGTGCCATGTCTTGGTCACTAACCGACAAGCTGTTACCCAGCAGAAATCATCAACCTGCAAATGCTGCATCCATGGAGCTGATGATTTTACCTCACTATCCTGCCTGCCCTAGTTTCGCTTCTTTGTGGCTCCCAAAGACTTGCCCGCTCCGAGGACTCTCTTCCTCTGCTTGAGCATATACGTGTACAGGACATATAACGCTATCGTCAGTTCACCCAGTGCAGAAACTCACCAGGCCACCAACCGACGAATAAAATCAGTCTGCCGAAATCCACCATGCCCCACTCCCCGCTAATCCCAGCTTTCGCCTTGACCCCGGATTTCGCCATGCCCCAGAGCAACGCCCGTCCCCAACCTGACTTGATGACGAGACTCTTCACCGGCGGAGGGAGGTTGGCGAAGATGTACCTGACGGGAATCTTGGCGACCAGCCAGTCGGGAATGAGTTTCGACAGTGGTGGGAGGGTTGAGAAGCTGATGAAGGCCTCAGAGGCGGCGCCGAGGGGGTACAAGGGGAGGAAGGTGGTATATCTCAACCAGTCCAACGCTCTGATCTTGATGCCGAGCAGAGATGTAGCGTAGTAGGTGTATCGGATAACTTCGGTGAGGGACCAAGCAAGGAGCATGGTAGCGAAGAGCGGGCTAGATTGGGTCTACATCAGCTTAATTATACGCCAAACTCACCTTTGGGACAGCTTCAACTACTCCCCAGACGGTATACACCCTACTGAATACCTGGCTGGCAGTGGTGAAGAGTGGACTTCGGACCCATCCCAGCGCGGCATGGACGATTTCCAGCACCGCCAGAGTTTGGGTGTACTTGGTCAACCATCCGAGATTCTTGTATTTGTACGACCCGCTCAGAGCGTGGCTGCCGAGGGGTGGTAGATACCGTGCCAGTGGCGTCGAGGAGACTAGGCGAGCGAGGTAGGATGTGGTCTTGGTCGATGCTGGCCGAGAGATGAGAAATGAGATGGTGATGTAGAGGAGATTTGCCCAGAGGAGAGCGGAGACAACGTTGTAGCTCAGGAGGTAGATTTTCAGCGGGGTTAGGCCTCTCTTGATCGGCTGCTCAGCCTGACGAGTCAGTCGCTGCTTCTCGAGCTCAGCCCTTTGGCTCATCTGAGGAGTAGACATGATGTGATGGGAAGGATAGTTGGCGGAAGTAAACCGGTAATGATGAAGCTGTTGCCGATGACGAGCTCGACCATCTGGGTATCATCTCACCATGTTCGGTATGTTCTCTATACTGCTGAGCTGACGATAGTCGTTGGCCTCACAGGCGGTATCGCATCAGGTAAGACCTCCTCCAACCTCACTAACAACAGGCAAATCCACAGTCTCCACCCTCCTCGCGAAACATTCCATCCCCATCATCGATGCCGACCTGCTCGCTCGTCAAGTCATCGAGCCCGGCTCCTCGGGCTTCAAGCGTGTAGTCCAGCACTTTGGCCCTGATCGAGTCCTCCGAGCAGATGGCACGCTAGACCGAGCAGCTATAGGCGATATAGTCTTCCACGATGCCAACCAGCGGAAATGGCTCAATGGGGTCGTTCACCCTTTAGTCCGCCGAGCGATCTTCACTAGTGTGTTCTGGCACTGGATCACTGGACACTCAGTGGTAGTCCTCGATGTCCCGCTATTGATAGAAGCGGGACTATGGAGATTCGTAGGAGAGATAGTAGTAGTCTACGTGTAAGTCGACCCCCTTTGTCCTTGCTGATCATTAGGAATGAGCGACTACAACTATCACGCCTCCTCTCGCGTCCTTCTGATCCTCCATTATCTGAAGCGCAGGCCAAAGCCCGCATATCCTCACAATTGGCTCTATCGGCGAAATTGGCGTACTCGACGCAGGTCCTAGATAATTCTGGATCAACGGCGGATTTGGCGCAACAGGTGGATAGGCTGGTCAAACGGTGGGATAAGCAGCAAGGGGGAAGTACAGGATGGTGGTGGAGGTTGTGCTGGGTCTTACCGCCTGTAGGCGTGACGGCGGGTCTGCTATGCCTGGCGGGGAACTGGATGCGGTCATTGCGGAAGAAAGGCAGGAGACGGGGGAGAGGGGAGGTGGATCCCAGAGGGGAAAGGATCGAAATGAGGGATATGAAGAGGCGAATGGGGAGTATCACCGATGCAGACTGATACGTGCTGGAATTTTATTGATGGTGCTGACCTAGCGGCCAAGAACCAGTTTCCTTCCATCGGCGGTGTATGTCTGCAAACGCCTCCTGCGCACACTCAGGTACTGATGAGTGCCGGCTAATAACTGCTGCAGGTCATTTCCATAAGGCCGACATGGGGCAATGTTCGTGAGTGAGAGTCATCGCTGTGATCACAGGTATGGGAAGTCAGGAGCCATAACGTCATGACCTCGTTTCAGGATGTCAAGCTAAGAAGCAGCAGAAATGTGGGCCTCCTCTGACCTTCGCGTTCACTCTTATCCCTCACAAATCTTCACATCACCACCGGCAAGCATTCACTCTCCGCGAAATGCAGGCACACCCTTCTGCTAATCCCGAATCCGACGCCAGTCTTTTGGCCGACAAGGGCAAGAAGCGTGTCACCGAGGTATGCAGTCCCGCCCCAGCTTGCCCTCGCAGCCGCGAACGAGCTGACAGCGCAAGCCGACTGCCGATAAGCCGCCTACCGATGCTAAGTCGGGTATAATCGTCGGAGACGACTCAGACAATGACGAGGTATGTCTGCGCAATGGCCGAAAAGTCTGATTGACGAGGTGAAAGGGTATAATACTAAACGTTCAGCGAACTACCGAAGTACTCCCTGATGGTCGTATCATGTACTACAGCACGATAGTTGAACTTGGCGGTCCTAAGGGAGGGTTTGTGAGTGATCTCACCGTTGCTCGTCATTTGCCACCGTGGCTGACGATATGTCCAGGGATTTGGATACATGAGTGAGGGGCTCGAAGCTGCATTGTCTGCAGAGGATGCGGCTTGTGAAGAGTCTGATGGTTTCGGGAGTGACGAGTATGAGACGGTGGGTGCTCAGTTCCACTCGTGATTGAAGGACTCAACATTCAGCTATCAACGAATGAAAACTGGACCTGACATATCTACCAGGAGTACAGTGATCAATGTGAAGGATCCGATGATGATGACGACGAGGCTCAGAGGCTCAAGGAATACAACTTGGTCGTGAGTCACTCCTCGATGGAACCGATTAGCTTCTCGTGGTCGTCCTCGGCCCCATGTCAAGTGAAAAATAGCGTGAGATCTAAAAAGCTGACACAACTCAGGTTGCGAAACTCTACATTTCGCACGGCCTTACATTCGGCAACTCCTTCCCGGATCATCCACCTCCTGGCTGCCGTGACCCCGACGAATATCGCCGACTGCACGCCTTGCACCGAGCCGAGAATCACAAGTACTTCCCCATGTGGCGTCTGGAGAAGATACCATCGCTCGAGGAACATGAGCGGCGGAAGGCTGAGATCAGGGCGAGGAGGTAACTCTTAAGGAGATAAAGGATCAGGTGAGGGAACTGCTGGCAGGCAGTGTGGTTCCTGCGGCAGGTAGTGTTTCAGCAGAGACCAAGTAGAAGATTCGCTTTAGTTGAGATCAAGAGAGAGGACGAATATTTGCTGGTGATGTCATGGATGATGTACCATGCTATAAATCACGTTCAGCTTAAAACCTGTGGAAATACAGTGATACATTGTCTTGCGACCGATAGCTGGCTTTGTACTTGATCTCGTACAGACTCAACATTCACACCTCACTTGGGCTTGCTCGCCCTCGCCCGCTTGCGCCTACCATTCACTTGTATCTCCTCGTGCACCTCCTCACCCCCGGAAGGCAAATATTCTTCGTCTGTCCCATCCTCCAGAGACTTCCTCTTCCCGCCCTTCTTGCTCTTCTCCGTTTTCGTCGTCGAGATTTGCGCCACGTTCGTCTTGCGCGGGAAAAATGACAGTACTACCTCGACGTTCGAGCGTAGGCGAGCCTTAAGATTCGGCTTAGCGAGATACTCAAGATTCGAATTAGATGTCGTGGGAGACTCAACATTCAGATCGGATCGAGTTGAGGAATGAGAATGCGAAGTTGAGAGAGGAGGTATATGACCAGAGCGAATAGAGGTGTCCATCATTTGATCTTTTTGAGCAGGGATAGGCCTAGAAGCATTCAATTCTATCACGAATGAGAACAGTGAATGATACATACTCAGCGGGTTGACCCATCTGTCCATGCGACTGCCCGCAAGGCTTGATTTCCCCCTCAATGCCAGCTGCAGCAGCTTCATCGGGCTTGAGTCGCAGAACTTCAGCTTGAAGAGTCGTAATGGTGACTTGCTGTGCTAGACCATCGAACTTGAGTTGCCGATTTTCGGCGAGGATACGCAGATTGGTCGCTCGTTCGGTAACGAGTTCCGCCTTGTAATGCTTGGCTGTTTTGCGTATGGGGATTGTCTTTATAGGTAGATGACAATCGAGGTGATGTTCATTGGCGGGGTTGGTGCTGGGAAGGAAAGCATCGATTCGAGCTGACTCGGTCAGCCATTGTTTAGCTCGAAAGGTCAGGCAGCGAGAGGCGATAGGGCAACTTACGCTGGGAGGACGCAGGCCCGCGCTCCTCATACGCCGATCCCTCCGAGGCGTCGGGACAATCGGCACCAGCGTCGCATGCCTCCCTAGCCTCCGTATCAAAGTGAGCACAGATCCTTTGGGAATCGTAGATATCGGACTTTAGAATATCAGACTGATTCCGTAATGCCTCGTCCGTAGTCGTTCTCAACTAGATATCTTTCTCTCTTTCTTCCCTATGCATTTGAATAGCGATTCTACGCAGTAAGGCCCGTCGCGGTAGTCTGTACGAACGGCAGCATTCGAAGCATCCTGAGTGGCGCTCAGTCAGGTAGCCCGGTCTTCGACACCGACACGTAACCAGTCGTAAACGCCGTTAGGGATTGCGGCAACTCTGCTGCTCTTATCGTCATCGACAGCTGCTCTCGATCCTTCACTGGAAACCAGCCTACCCTCCCTCTCCACACCGACACCCACAAACTAGCCAGCTCACACTACCTACGTTTCATCTATAGAGAGATCTCAACTTCGAAGAGATCCGTGCTGCAAGAGTCAGCTGGTGTCCGCGAAGGAAGGAAACTCAAACATGGCAGACCTACCTCTGTTCCTCGCAACGGTGTGATTTGAGCGAGACGGCTCTGTCTCAGCTGGGGGAGGAGTGTCAACCTGATATGTCAGCCTGGCCATTAAATGTTGATATAATGGACGTACCCTTTCACAAAGAGGTACGACCTCTCCTTCTCCGACCTCCATCACGCCACCAGCAACGGAAGGTTCTTGCCCCTCGTCCACCTCGCCACCAGCAGAGGGGGTTCCGGCCGGCTCCTCTGCCTCAGCCGGGTGTGGATGAACTACCTGATATATCAGCCATAGTCTCTAGACAAGGAGCTGATAGGCTTACCTGATATAGATCCTCTCTATTCGCGGCGGCCCCAGATTCCGCCTCCCCGTCCTCCCCGAATCTCCAATCCACTTCCTGCTTACCGGGAATCGCCGGGATCTGGGCTAGGCGCCTGGCAGCAGCTCGAGTGACGTGCATATTGATTTTAATTAGCTTATCACTTTAGTTGAATGAGAGGAGGATGAAGAGAGAAGAGGAATTGTGGGGAGAAGGGTGAGGGGGATAAGCGGTCTGTGCGTCCGAGCCGGTGAGTCAGCTTCAGTATGGTCAGTGGCGGTCAGTGCGCGTAAGTGGCACTTTTTCTTGCTTCTCATACCTGCAGCGATACACCAGCATGACCTACTGGTTGAATATGTAGAGTGAAGGAGATGGATGTAAGCACTAGGATGTAAGAGATGTATGCAAGGATATCGATGTATGGAGACGTAATTGCATTTATCCTGCTTACGAGATCCTGGAACATTACAAGTCTATGGAGCTCTACTACTCCCACGAGACAACCTTCGCTCGTGCTTTAACCAAATTGATACTAATAATCCTCAACATCGCTGCCCAGTCCCACTCGCTGACTCCTTCCTTCCATGCATTCATCTCCTTCATCGTGTCTTCTTCGACGATTCCGCCCGTCGTCATGACAATCGCCGCAAACTTCCCAATTCCGCTCGGAGCGTGCTTCCTCGCCTTTGCTGCTATCGCTCTCAGCGATTTCTCCGCCTGTGCCTGGATGTGGTTCCACAGTGGTTGCTGTGAAGGAGGATTGGATGCGGCCGACGTAGCCTTAGGGATTGGTGCGGTAGACTTATGGAACTGGGTGCCGAAGATGGAGTAGACTTTGATGTCGTACTCGCTCGAGGCAAAGCCAGCGTCTGTCGATGCCATGATGCGGATGTCATTCCGCCTTCCTGACTCATCTGTGGCAGTAGGCTCGTATTCGACGCCGACCCCTCGAACGGATTTGAGAGTTTTGCCTATAACGCGGACCACCTGGTTGTGTCGGTAGTACTTGTTGTTGATGTTGCACGTCTCGCCGTGTCCGAGATCGGCTCGAGCACCGCATCGGGTGTATGGAGGGAGGGGTGACGTAAGCACGCGTGAGGACAAAGACGCGTCAATTTGGTGCCTTCCCGTATCATTAATTCCGCCCTTCCCATCCTCCTCTCTAGCCTCCTGCCGCCATGTTCAAGTCCAACAAGGCTCCTGCCCTACCTCCGGGCACAGACTGGACGAGGAACCTCCGCGAATCATCCTTCTACCGATATGGCCATCTCCGCTCTCTCGGGATCAGCGGGGAGATCACTGCTCTCGCCATCGACCCTATCTTATCGCTCCTCGGTGTGGGCACATCTGCCGGAGTGGTCCATGTGTTTGGACAATCCGCCTTCCAATTCGCCCTGCCTGTCACCGGCACCTCCTCCTCCCGATCTTCTGCAGGAATCAAGTTCCTCACTTTCCATCCGGGCCATCACCGAATTGTCGCAGTCGACACTGGCAATACTCTGCATTCTTACAGTATGCAAGAGCTAACCGACCACCCTAATCCTCTCACGAACCCACCTCTACCTACCAAGGAGGCATCATACACTCTTTGGGGCACCATCACCGCTGTGGATCAGCCACTTCCGAGCCATACCCATCTCTTCATCACCATGAAAGATGGGCAGATGCTAGCGTGGGATCTGAGTAGAGGGGTACTGGGCAATTGGAAGATCTCGAATTGCTGGGGAGCATATGAGGACAAGATGTTGCGTAGTGGGATGCCTGGAAGGAGGAAGACGCCCGGAGGGTGAGTTGAAGGCAGAAGCGGTGCTAATATCAGTCCGCAAGCTACTTGCCTCGCCATGAACCCACGAGATCTCAATATCATGTTGATAGGATATGAAGGCGGTGTGGTGGCGTGGGACTTCCAGAAGAGCGTGGCTACCAAGAACTTTGAGATGTTCTTGCCGCCAGGAGCTCCAGGAGGGGGATCATACCAGGACAACGACGTGAGTAACTGTAGGTGCCGTGCTGACAATAGTCAATATGGACCGAGCGGACCCCATCTGTCACCTCTCTCGCATGGCGTCCGGACGGTCAAGTCTTCGCTGTCGGTCACTCGGACGGCTGTATTGCTCTCTGGGCATACTCGGAGCCCGACAAGCCATTGATGGTCCGCACAATCACACACGAGGACGTCAACGTCGCCGATGCTGAATCGCTATATGACGCCGGTGCCCTCGATACTCAGATCCGAAAGACAGACGTCGATGGGAATGTCGTCGTATCAGCGGTATTGGCCAATCGAGAGCCAATCTATAAACTCGCCTGGGCCAGTTTCCCAGATTCGGCATCAATGAAACTCCTCGCTGCTGCACAGGATGGCGAACCGGTCACCAACGCCACGATGGACTTTGCGGAGCGGGGCGAGACCATCCTCGTCATCTTAGGCGGACAATCACCAAACGAACGACCAGGTGTCAATCTCCTTCAGTTCCCAGCGTACATCCCTCCTGTAGCCCCTACCAAAAAGACGCCCGGCGGTGCCTCAGAGAGCATGCCTCTGCAACAACGGTATGCTTATCGAGATTCGCTCATGCCTACTGGCGCTTCCAACTACCCCACAAAGACCCCTCCGGAGGACTTTGTACTCCTCCCTCGATCAAATCCGTACTTTGGCATGGCGTACGATGCTACTGCCCTCATTGTCTCCCTCACTCCCGACAAACGCCTAGCGCCCATCGATGCACCGCATGGTGATCGCGCGATGGAAGCGTTCGTCTTCCCGCCTCAGCGATCGACCGTCATACCACCTGCTCTTGGCCGGAAGACATTTGTCCTTCCTGGTGAAGGGGAGAATATCGTCGCGATGACTCCTGCACCTATGATGTCGTCAAGTCCGGGTCCGGGCACACCGAACGGAACGCCTGGTACTCCCGGTGGATGGCGGTTACCATGGACCACCCCCTCCCCACACCCTTCTCCGCGGATGAGAGTCGCGACTCCCAACTCCATCATGTCCGCCTCGGGTCGACATCGGCCTCAAGCTCGACGACACTATCGGATACCCTCATCCATATGGACCGGACACCTATCGGTGCTAGGCTGTGAACTCATCCCTCTTCCCACACCAGCATTCAAGCGACTTATATCTTGGTCGATTGAGACGGCATCTTCGGAGACTATGCCTCGTCTACCACTTCATGGCGGTCTCGCCGTACCCGACCTCCAATCTCCCGGTGCACCCGATGTCAAAGTATCCAAACTCGAGTCATATCGAGTTCTCATGACATTCCATCCCGACTCTTCCGTCCGATTCTGGGACACATCGCCTCACCTCCTCATTCTCCCCACTCCACTCCGCTTCGAATACCCCGGTCCCCTTCCTCATCTGACAATCTCCATTGGCGAGTACTTGAAATCTCCAGATGTCGCTCATCTCCCTTTGGCGCAATTATGGGAGACGGACCGGCCAAAGGTCCAGATCAAATCGGTGCATCTTGCTCGAGAGGCCCTGGAGTGCGTCATCACTATGGTAACTGGAGAAGTCATCGTGACCAAGTTCATGGAGGCAAGACCGGGTAGGGCGGATGATGATATGGAGGAATTGGATGATGAAGGTGGTGAATCCCTCAAATCGCCTAACGGAGGATACTTCCCTACGGTCCTTCCTGTGCCGACGATTCCTGGAGAGACGTGGGTGGAGGAAGTGACGGAGATTCAGCACTTGGCGAGGTATGCGGCGGATGGCTTTAAGCCGGTGGCTATCTTTACTTTGAAACAGGGAGAAGTTTGTGCTTGTGCCGTTTCAGATATTGGTATGTTGGCCCGTAGTACAGTGTGGGACTGAGGGCTGATCGTTATTCAGGCTTCGTTTCGATTGCTTTCGCCTCCAAGTCGGTCGCTATACTGGACATGCGGGGCCCGGATGTTATACTCAGAGAAGGGTTCGATGAGGATGGGATGGTCATCAAGAAGAAGAAACGGAAGAATCAGAATGTCCAGAATGTTATGGGGGAGCAGAGTCTGGTCGGGAGGCTGAAATGGGTCGTCTCGGGTATGGGAGTCGGTGAGTGGCTTTTATCCTCCTCAGACGAGAGCAGCTGGGTACGAGAGGAGTCGGGCACGGTCACCAGGACGTACTGTGCCAGACCTGGATATCCGGTGCGCGGGATTCTGCTTCTCGCGCTTGGACCTTACCAGCACCCCTCCTTTCCACCCCTTTCGATTCACTCTTCTCCTCCCTCTATACTTCACCCCTCGCATGCTGACTCTGCAGACACCACTCCCCGACCGCGTCTCATCGTCTCCTACGCCAAAGGAATGACAAAGATCTACACCCTCGTCAATGTCCTAGGCGAATGGATGGTCGAAACCAAACCTCCCACATTCACCAATGAATCCCTCTCTGGACCTTTGGGCACCTTCGTTCTCGACCCTACATCAGGCAACGAGCTCAATCCTACTGCCGAGGCCTTGTCTGCCGCCATGGCCCACCAAGCTCCTCCAGATGGGAAGAAGGACGTTTCTCCCCATTGTGTTTGGATTGCAGTGAGCAGGAAGAGTATTCGAGCTGCAGTGAATTTCAATGGGGAACGAGTAGCGAAGGTTGAGTTTGCAGAGGAGGAACTGGGGGAGTCGTTCTACGTTACTAGACATGGTACGTTCCTCCCCTCGACTCAAATCATATGAGAAGAGTATCGACTGATGGGTTCAGGTCAGAAGATCCTGGTGGCAATCACTACGACAGGCACCGTCTTGGCGTATTCCTTACCGTTCTTGCAGCCGATCACAAGGATGGAGCTGTACTTCGGAACTCAAAGGTCCGTTGTCGTGATGGTTTTCCCTGCCACACAAGCTGATACAACGTAGCCGCAAGATTGGTCGGATATCGATAGACGACCGCTCGGGTGACTTTATCGAATACTCCGGACCACTCGAAATCAACCTTCGGACCCTGTTCCACTTCCGCAAACCTTTCCCTCCGCGCATCGATCCATGCTCATTCAAGCGGCCAGTACCGGCCCAACCAGCACCACTGGGCGCGAGTGGGATTCCTGGAGCGTGGATATGGGGTGGAGCACCACTCAGCGGCGCTCAGCTTGATGCGATTGGTGAGCTACCTCCTCCGTAGACATGTGGCATTAGCTGACTGGTCAGTGGCTGGACCTAAACGCCCTCCACCACCACCACCTCCGCCTGCACCCAAGAAACCGCTCATTAGCTGGGGCGAGCCACCGACGGAAAAGAAGGCAGAGGTCGTTTCGCCAACGGCTGTGGCGCCAAAACGGACCACTGTGGCCAAGGTGGCCAAGGGGGCCGATGCGTCCAGGATCAGAGGGGAGAGGGAGGACGTGTGAGTTTTCGTCTCATCATCCATGATGTAGGACCTGAGCTGACTTGGTAGATATTCGGAGATGCAAAACGCGACTGAGGAGAGAGGGACGTACATGGATCAATTGAATGATCAGCTCAATAATGCTAGTGTGAGCGCTACGAATTATTTGCAGCAGGCAAAGAACAATGCGATGAAGGAGGCAGCGAAGAACACTGTCAAGGTGAGCTATGCAATTAGCGATGGTGTCGGTCGCAGGCCAAGCTGACTCTCAGGGTGTATTTGGGAAGATCTTGTAGTTGAGTATTGGGCATGTACTATTACTGTGCAGATCAGCCATACTACTCTCACTGGAGATCATCGTCCTGTCCGACCTTTGATGCTTGATAGGTTCTAGGACGGTCCACTTCCCGCTATGCTCGCATCCCGACTAACCTCCTACTTCCTCTTCCTCTTCCTCCTTCTCTTCCCTTTCCCTTCCCCTTCCGCCTCCTCTCTCCCTGCTTATCTCTCCCTCTCCACATCCGAGTAAGATTACTTCCCACCTCTACCACATCTACTCGCCCTGTATTGTATAGTAGCGAGGTTTCGCTTGCTGGCAAGTTGGTGATGGATAAGTGCCACACTCGTAAAATCCCCGACGGAACCTTTCCGGCCCGGCCAAAAATGGATTGGATTTCCGGAGTCCGGGGCCCAAATCTCAAGGAGGAATTCCGGGCGAAGCATCTCTCTCAGCCAAAATTCGCCTCTTTGTATAGATCCATCTTTTAATACAGCCAACATCCAGCGAGATGACCTGGCAACCTCAACAGCATGAGCTGGAGAACGTCATCAACCTCCTGCGTCAATCAAGCTCGAATGACTCGAATGTCCAAAGAGCGGTCACTGAGGTTCGTGCAGCCTTTCCGTCCGCGCTGATTTCTAGCAAATCACCAGTCTCAAGGACCAGCCCGAATTCCTTGCGTACCTCTCCTACATCCTGATCGTGTGCACCGACGAGAAGGATTCTCACCGAGCCGTCGCTGGTCTACTCCTTAAAAATTCGCTAAGCCAACTATCAATCAACGGTCCGGCGGTCGAGTATGTGAAGGGGGTCATTCTAGGTGGTTTGTCGGATAAGGATCAAATGATCAGGCAGACAGCCGGCGCTGTCATAACGGCGCTGCTGGGAAGTGAGGACGTGGGCAAGTGGCCTGAGGCGTTGAATGCGGTGACGCAGGGAATGGGATCCCAAGATATCAACCTTGCCGAGGTGAGCTAGTTGGTGACAATGCTGATGGTAGGGATCATTCAACACGCTAGAAAAGATCTGCGAGGATTGCCCACACAAGCTCGACTTTGAGGTATCTGGACGGAAACTCCTCGATCACCTCGTTCCAGAGTTCATCCGGTACACCGCGCACACCTCGCCCAAAATCCGCCTAGCTTGCTTGCAGTCGCTTCAATCCCTCAGCGCCATCCAATCCACCTCAATGGCAGCGAATATCGACCCCTACCTCCAATCACTCTTTGCTCGGGCATCAGACGAATCTTCCGATGTGCGGAAAGCAGTCTGCGCTGCTCTTGCTTTGATCTTAAACACCCGCCCGGACAAGCTCATCCCCGAGCTCAAAAACGTCGTCGACTACATGGCGTACTGCACCACAGAGCAGGACGAGCTTGTCGCTCTGGAAGCATGCGAGTTCTGGTTGACGTTCGCCGAAGAAATCACCGTGCGGGATTACCTCCGACCGTACCTCCACATCGTCCTCCCTTTGCTACTCCAAGGCATGGTCTACACCGAATTCGACCTGCTCACGCTCGACGATGACGAGGAGGACGAGGCTGTTCCTGACAAGGAAGAGGATATCAGGCCGAAAAACTACTCGTCGAAAACGCACACCCACGAATCCAACGAACAGTCATCGAATCGGGTTGGTCAATCCCGTGAGGCGGCGGACAGGGCATTGGACGATGATGATGACGATGATGAGGATTACGAGGAGGAAGATGAAGATGTGAGCGAGTGGAACATCAGAAAATGTTCAGCGGCGGCATTGGACGTCATGGCTGTGACGTTCAAGGAGGAAGTGTTGGAGCTTTTGCTGCCACATCTGAAGGAGCGTCTATTCCACGAGGATTGGGAGCAGCGGGAGAGTGGTATATTGGCTCTAGGTGCTATCGCAGAAGGTGAGTCTAGGTTGGGCCTCGCTGACTTTAGGTTGCATCGATGGGCTCCAACCGCATCTGCAGCAACTTGTGCCGTGGCTTATCAACTCTTTGGGCGACAAGAAGGTGTGTAGTACGTCTCAACGAGCTGACTCCAGGCACTGGTCCGATCCATCACATGCTGGACTCTTGGCCGATACTCGTCATGGGTAGTCTCCACCGCCGTTGAGGACAAGACCAAGTTCTTCATTCCAACCATGGAAGGAGTGAGTTTATGCCTGGTTCTTTGCTGACGTCAGTTACTGAAACGCGTGCTTGACGGTAACAAGCGAGTGCAGGAAGCGGGTTGCTCAGCATTTGCTACACTGGAAGAAGAAGCCGAAGAAGCCCTTGCTCCATTCCTCGAACCAATCCTCCGCAATCTCACTTTCGCCTTCCAGAAATATCAACAAAAGAATTTGCTCATCCTGTATGACGCTCTTGGAACGTTGGCCGATTCAGTCGGTTCAGAATTAGGCCGCCCAGCATACCTCGATATCCTCATGCCGCCACTCATTGAGCGATGGATGAAGCTGTCGGATGATGATGGGGATTTGGTTCCTCTGCTTGAGGTAAGTTGGTTTTTGGCAAAGCTGACAGTAGTGCCTCTCCTCTGTCTCAATCGCAGCTGGTTCAGCATTTGCTCCGTACACCGCACCAGTCTTCCAGCGATGCCTCAACATCATCGCCACTTCTCTGCAACAATATCAGATCTACGAGTCAAGCCCGCCTGATACGGTGGACGAGCCCGATCGGACGTTTATCGTTGTCGCGCTGGATCTTCTCAGCGGTCTGACTCAAGGTCTCGGAGACCAGATCCACCAGCTGATCGCTTCGACTACACCCCCATTGCTCCACCTCATGTCTGTCTGCTTGAATGTAAGTCTCCTGCCGGCCACCGCTGACAACAGCACGCCGAACCACCCGTTCGTCAATCCGCGCATGCGCTCTTGGGCGATATGGCCATTTCGTGCTGGACCATCCTCGCCCCAGTCATTCCTCAATTCATGCCATCTGTAATCGAACAAATTCTCACCGACCCCGAAGCCGACTGCATATCAGTATGCAACAACGCCGCTTGGGCTGCGGGCGAAATTGCTCTACAGTACAACGGCAATGCCTCGCCACTCGAACCATTCGTTCCTTCCCTTGTCGGTCGACTCATCCCTATCCTCCTTAATCCCAAATCACCAAAATCTCTGAGCGAAAACGCCGCAGTAACTATCGGCCGAATAGGTCTGGTATGCCCTGCAGTCGTCGCGCCGGAGCTACCACGCTTTGCTCAGGCGTGGTGTACCGCACTATGGGAAATCAAGGATAACGATGAGAAGGATTCAGCATTCAGAGGGTTCTGTATGATGATTTCTGCGAATCCTGCGGGAATTGAAAGTGTACGTTGGTATCCTGGTGCTGGACTGACGATAGGCTTTCCACTACTTCTGTAATGCGATATGTAAATGGCAACGACCATCGCAGGACCTGGATAATATGTTCAGATCGGTACGTTGTTCTTTATGACAGTGGCTGATGAGTTAGATTCTGCAAGGCTTCCGAAACAACCTCGGAGCGAACTGGGAAACGATGGTCTCGTCTTTCCCTCCTGTCATTCGACAGCGTATGGCAGAGCGATACTCTGTGTAATCCGCGCGCACCTTGATGTATTCGATGTTCTTCACGACCAATATACCCGTCTGATTATGTAAACTAGCATTTGATACCCTTGACGCTCCAGTATATAGAGTAAATAGATCAGTAGATTAGGCCTTGTTATGTATCTCCCTTAGTTTAGTACACGTATCATTTACATAGGATTAGTTTAGGTAGGGTAGGGAGAAAAAAATGTAACGCTGTCATGTCTCGCCTGTCCACATTGCCTTGCTTTCAAGGGGATACTCCTTGTGTTGCGTGTCATTCTTTCATACCTTTGGATCGGGATATGGATAACCAGCCGCCCACTCCTCCCATAATCTAGCACAATCCACCCTCGAGCCCAACTTGGCACACATCAAGAACGCCCCGCTAAGCTTCCGATTCAGGCTGTAGGTCTCTTGTGGTGGTGGTGTCAAACGGTGTTTGAGCATGATGGGAATGTATTTCCGTACGTCGTCGGTGATGGTCTGATGGGAGAAGTCGTACACCCCTTGATGGGCGAATGGGACGGATAGGAGGGACATGGATGAGAGGTGGGCGTCGATCATTATCTGAGAGTCAGCTTTGAATTAGAGCCAATGACTCACCTCCTCTTCATCACCAGTAAAGTAGCCGATATTCCGACTCTCGACTTTCATCCTCTCCTTATCACCCCTGATTGCGGCAGAGATCAAGGCAAACCACCCATTCATAAACTCCTTGGTGTACGCACGACTTGCTCCAAAGTCAATCAGGCCCAGACGATCGGTCGAAGGGCTGTAGAGGAAGTTACCCCAGTTCGGATCAGTCTGCATGAACCTGAAATGGAACAACTCCTGGAGACATAGCCGGAGGATGTTGGTGCCGATCTACAATCAGCTCTGTCCCTCGGTGAAAACATACCCTATCTCGGATCTCCTGACTCATGCCTTTCATTCGACTAAGCGATTTCCCATCCATCCACGTTGTAGTCAATACCCGCTCGGTACAGCCCTCTTCCACGATCTGAGGCGTATCAAAGTATTCGTCCCCCTCCAATAGCACAGCGAACTTCCGTCCCGCCTCAGCTTCTTTCGTATAATCGCACTCATCCGCCAACTCCCTCTTCATCACTGCGATAGTATTCTGCAGATACAGCCCCTTCGGCAGGATAGAAGATGATGCGAGTAGAGGAGTGAGATATGATAGATCAGATGTGATTGACTCGCGGATGCCCGGAAACTGGATTTTGACAGCTACGGTCTGCCCGGACAGAAGAGTTGCGCGGTGCACCTGTCCGATGGAAGCTGAGGCTGCTGGTGTGCGATCGAATGTTGCGAAAAGGGAAGACCAGTCTGGTCCGAGCTCTGAAGACATCACACGCTGATATCAGTTGTGCCGGCGAGGGGACATACCTCCATCTGCCAGTCTGGCATGTAATTGGCGTGTGATTGAACTTGCGACAAGACTCGCTCGATTTCGGGCGGTAGCAGGTGATTGTCTCATATTGTCAGCTGGGGCCTGTATTGCAAGCTAGTAACTCACCCTGGATGCTCATGAACTGCCCCAATTTCAATGCTGCCCCTCGCATCTTGGTGAGACTCGATACTAGACGGCGGACGTTCGCATCGGACATAAAGACGCTGTTGCTGGATGATCCACCGCCACCTGCGGAGCGTTGGAGCGTTTCTGATGCTGCTCCCCAGCTCAACGATGCGGCAAGAGCTGTAGGGTCAGCCACTGCTCCCTTGGTATGGCGAGTAGACTCACATCCGTAATGCAGGAATCTGCCAATCTTTGAGGAGGGCACCCTTGATGCTCGAAGCAGTACCGGAGCCTTGGTTGTCAGAGACACTCAATTGCGCAACTCACATCGTCTTTGTCTGAACTTTCTGGGGAGACACCGGGATCAGAAGTTGGCGGAAAAGGGCGAGAGATTGGCGCGGGCCGTGGGGTCGATGGACCGGCTGGTGTAGCTCGGGATATGGGAGGTGATGCCGGTGAAATGAGCGACGCGGTAGGGGCAGGCGTGACTCCCGGCAGAGTGGATCCTGGGGATGTTGTGGATACGCGAGTGAGTGTGGGCTCGGTCGATGATGTGTTACTAGTAGGCATCGATTGAGCTGGCTCAACAGTGGGGTTGAGATTCTTTGCTTGAGTTGCAGGTGTGGAAGCCTGAGCCACCGCCGATCGACCAATGGTCCCAGGTAAAACGGTCGTTTGGTCGACGGCTGTCCGTGCAGCTTCCAGCGAGTCTCCATCCAGTCTATTTTCCGACTTGATAGGCAGCACCTCGTCCACTTCATTCTTCTTCTCTTGTGCTGTTTGGCCTAGCTCCTTCTCCACCCTAGCCACAGCCGCCGGGACAGCCTTTGCGCCGAGTTCTTCCAGCTGGATCGAGGCCGATCGGGTCGCTACTCGGAGTAGCGAGGAAAACATTGCTGGCAGGTAGGACAGAGTCACGCCTCAAGGGACCTCGGGCGAGATGTCAGCCAGTAGATCGCTGTACTATAGGGCGATGTAAACGTGAGATGAAATGCACGATGTGATGCAAACCGGCTCAAGATTTGGCCGAGTTTCAGAAATTGTCCGTCTACCTCCGACTCCACATTCCTCACTTCATACTTCATCATCTGTCCCTCTAAGCAGCTCAGGAGTTATCTAGCGGCTCTAATACAGTGATGGTTGCTCTGCGCCGTGCTCAAAATGCGCTTCGATTGAGCCAAAACTCGACCCGATCGGCAACTCAAAGGGTCACTCGCTCTGCCTGTATGTCCCTTCGCAATGGCCTTTGCAATTGCTACGACTACTGACTTGCTGAGCTCGGAAATACTCATCAATACCGCCACCACCTCCACGGAAACCGATAAGCCCATTGTGGGCTTCTGCAGCTGCGGGCTTCGGAGCTGGTCTTATCTTCACGATAGCTAGGCGGTATGCCGGTCCCATCCAGAATGTACGTCTTGCTCCTAGAAGAGAGCTGATGTGTAGGCAGAGCTCAAGTGTGATGGTGCGCCAGCTATGCCACTAGTGGATACAGGTGGACAGACGTGGGAGCCTGTTCAAGCATACGAGCAGGATGATCCAGAGGTACGCCACTAGCTCGATACCAGCTGATGCTAGAACCCCATGCGTATCCGGATGGCACTATGGGTGAAAGCTCTTCAAGATCACATAGTCACCACTCTCGAATCGATCGAAGCCTCCCATCCCTCTTCCTCCGGTACATCACCCACGTTCCTCCGGGATCACTGGCTCCGGCCTGAAGGCGGCGAAGGGTCATCCTGCGTCCTGACCAACGGCCGAGTGTTCGAGAAGGCAGGAGTGAATGTATCAATCGTACATGGTACCCTACCCCCCGGCGCTCAGAAACAAATGAGGGCAGACCACGCTTCTCTCCCCATCCGCGACACACCCGTCCCCTTTTTCGCTACTGGAATATCCATCGTTCTACACCCACGGAACCCCCACGTCCCCACCGTTCATCTCAATTACCGATACTTCGAGCTGGAGAACCCCGACACGCCAAACTCGGGCGAACCCGCCGCATGGTGGTTCGGAGGAGGGACCGATCTGACCCCATCATATCTCGTCCCGGAAGATGTGCGGCATTTCCACTCCACCATCAAAGCGGCTGTGGACAAGCATGATCCATCTGGAGGGTACTGGAAAGAGTTCAAGGGGTGGTGTGACCGATACTTCTACATCCCACATCGGAAAGAGTCGAGAGGCGTAGGCGGAATATTCTTTGATGATCTGACGACATCGTCGGAAATCAACAAGGGGCGATCATCGACCAAACCGACGCAAGAAGACTTGTTCAGCTATGTCAAGGATGTTTCGTCGAGTTTCTTGCCGTCTTACGTGCCTATCGTACTGAAGAATAAGGATAGAGAGTGGACAGAAGAAGAGAGGAGGTGGCAGTTGATGCGGAGGGGTCGGTATGTCGAGTTCAACCTGGTGTATGATCGAGGGACGAAGTTTGGGTTGATGACTCCTGGAGCGCGGATAGAAAGTATTCTGATGAGGTGAGTTTTGACTGAGGTAGTGTGGCTGATGTAAGTCTGCCCGAGACGGCTAGATGGGAATATATGACGGAGATGGGCAAGGAGGGGACACCGGAGGGTGACCTGCAGGAAGTGCTGAAGAACCCACGGGAATGGATATAGCACTGAGACATGCATCGTCCCACCATCTCCGCTCGATATGTTAGACAGGCGTGAAATCGACCAGCGCGCATACGGACATCTGCGGTGTTATGTACGAGTGACACAGACCTCAAGCAGCAATCACACGTGTCATATATTACAACAGAGATTGTCCACAGACCTACGCACAACCCAAATTACATACCTTCCCTACTAAGCCCGTACCGTTCCCGGCGTCGACGGCACCACCGACCCCGCTCTCGGCGTAACAGGCACCGTCAGTCCTGATGGCGTCGCAGACACCCCTCTCTTCTCCGGACTCATCTCTCTTCCCGGTACTTGGCTTTTTGTCGGTGATCGGCCCGGCGGGCCAATACGCCTTGGGACAGCCTGAGTCCGGAGATCTTTATTGTCGATAGCGATGGATTTGGTGCAGTTGGACGTTTTGTAAATGCCCACTAGGCGGTGAGCAAGTTCAAACATGTCGTTTCGGAGGGAGATGACAATGCTGACACGTCAGCAAAGGTGATCTTGAGAGCGGAAGACGATCCCTTCTAGCCAAAGAAGAAGACACGTACAACTGAGCTGCCTGAGTCTTTGACTGGATGTAATTGGCGATAATCGAGACATTCTTGAAATCCAGGGCGGCGTCAATCTCGTCCATGAAGTACAGTGGTGTGGGCTTGAAGACATGGAGAGCAAAGACGAGGGCGAGCGAGGCTAGCGTCTGAGAAGGGTCAGCTTTGTCGCATCGACGTGATCAGTGGACGCTAACTGACCTTTTCTCCACCGGATAAATTCGCGATCTGGCGCCAACTCTTCTTGGGGGGCATGATGGATAGCACAACGCCTGCATGATGTCAGCTCTAGCTTGATTGCCAATATAAGTCATCGCTGAACTGACCTTCAGAGAATGGGTTGAGATTGTCTATACACTCAATCTCCGCATTCCCACCCATAGTGATCATCTGGCAGTTTCAGCTGACATCCCCTCGGACATCCCGGCAGATACTCACTTGGTACATTTCCTTCAACTTGGTCGAAATCGCCCCGAATCCAGCCATGAACTCCTTCATCCGCACTTCAATCAACTCATCACACCTCATCTTGGCAGCGTCCCTCGCGGCAATGACATCGTCGTGTTCTTGTGCCCGAGAGAGGAACTCGGCATCGCGTCGTCGGTATTCTGCAAGGACTGTGAGGTTGGGTTTAGCTTTGCCTATTTCTTCTATAGAGAGAGTCAGCTCGATCCGGTGAGCGTTGAGGGAAGGCCAGCGAACTCACCCTCAAGTTGTGTGATCTCCGCGTTGAGTAGCTCTTTGTCCACCTCTGCCAACTCATCAGGCGAGTACTCGACCAGCTCGAGGCTCTCATTCTTCCGCTGCTTCCTGCGAGCTGGTTGAGGCGGCTGTTCAGGCTGTTCGGCTCCGTCGTCGCCCTCGTCCATGCCAGTAGATTGAACCGGCTCAGTCTCCGCTGCCTCCACGCCGGGTTCAGGAACCGCCTCCTCCTCGTCATCTTCATCATCCTCACTAACGGTAGGTCAGCTCAGCTTACTGATCAAGGTCATGCAGCCGAGAACTCACTCGATGTATACCAATTCCAACTCGTCGTGCCGCTTCTTCCAATGCCTATGCTTATCCCTACTATCTTTCTGGATCTTTTGATTATCCTCAATTTTCTGCTTGATATCCATCTACACACGTCAGCTTCATCTGCCTGTTGTTGGAGACGGCAACTCACCTCCAACTTCCTGAAAGCATTGATATCTCCAGTCTTCTCATCCAATTCCTTCTTACTCTCCCCCAATGAATCCTGAACATCCGTACAAGCCTCAGCAGCTTCTTGGACTTTTCCCCTAATGATGCCTAAATCCTTCTGCACCGCGTCCAACTCCGATTGAACACCCTCGAGCTCAGCCTCAACTTCCGCCAATGCCGCCTTGTTCTTCTCGATAGCCTTACCGAGCTTATCCGCGTCCCGCTCAGATTTCGCTTGCGCCACTTCAGCCTTGGTGATGGCTTCGCTTGCCAGGTCGAGCAATCCCTTCGTCGTGCCCACTTTAGATTGGCTGGCGCGCAGCTTGACTCCACCAGCTTGCAAGATCTTCTCTTGTAACTCTTTGATCTCGTCTGAGATGGAGCTGGATTGAGAGCGGAGCTTGTCGGTTTCCTTGGTGAGTTGAGCGATTTCGGCAGAGAGGGATTGTATACGCTTCTCGTCCGTCACATCAGGTTCACTCTGGGACCTGGTTGATCAGCTATTGCGATGATACTTGACGCAAACTACACGATAGCTGACTCACTGTAACTCCGCAAGCCTCTTCTCACCTTCCGCAATCCGCTTCTCTCCCGTCCTCACATCCAGCTCAATCTTCTCCATCTCCATTTCTATCTCCGGCACCCTTTTTCTGAGCTTACTGACCTCCACCTCGAGCCCCTTCCTCTCAGCTACAAACCTTGCCAATTCCTCTTCGGCTTGACCGAGCACCTTCTCCAGTCGAGCAACAACCTCCGGCTCCACTCGATCCGCAGTGAACTTGGAGCTCATGCCTCCCCGACTGACTCTTGATCCACCTCCAGACATAGTTCCGGACGGATCAATCAATTGTCCAGCAAGAGTGACGACGCGCCATCGTTTCTTCCCATATCCTATTCGTTGCGCTTGGACGAGATCATCCGCAACGAGAGTGTTGAACAAACCTTTGTAGAATGCGGGTGCGAAGCGGGGATCTTTCGGTTTGATCAGGTCGAATAATCTCGGAACGTTCTCTGGGGTTTCGATGGGGTTCAAATCGCGAGGAGGTAGCTTTTCGAGGACCATGAAGCTTGCTCGGCCGACATTGCCCTTGCGGAGATGTTCAATGCACGCTTGACCTTGTTCGACGGTATCGACGACAAGGTTGTTGAGTGCTGAACAGGCAGTGGTGACGGCGACATCGTACTTGTCGTCAATGACACCTAGGTCGCCAAGTCGGCCCTATCTGATCAGCTTGTGCAGCGCAGATAGTTCGCGATGGGGGGAGCTCACATGGAACCCCTTAATCCTGCCTTGTGCCTTGAGCTTGTTCAAACTGCTCAAGACAGCATTCTCAGATTTATCCGCCTGGAGCGATGCCTTAGCTTCGTCCGTCTTGGATCTTGAGCTAGAGACATTCGCACGCAGCTGCTCGGATTGCGTCGACATTGCCTGACACATCAGCTCATTTGCAACGCCCGAGATGTCCAATACTTACCTGTAGACTCTCCTCCTTCTCCTTCAGAGCAGCCTGAGCCTTCTTCTTCTCCCCCTTCAACCTCTCAAACTCCTCCTGCTTACTCCCATCCCCCGCTTTGATCTTCTCGAGATTCGCTTTGGCTTCTTCGAGAGCCGCTAGGGCCGCTGTAGCTTTCTGCGCGAGCAGGTCGCGCTCGGACGTAGCTACGTCAATGGAAGATTGCTTCTCGGAGATCTTGGCTGTCCAGGGCTCGAGCTCGCGCTGCTTGGTCTCGATCTGGGCGGTGAAGTGGTCCGTTTTGCCTATGTTTGTCAGCTGCGGGCCTTACTAGACGCGATATATATCAGCTAACCCTTCAGACTATCCCGGACTTCCTCCAACTCCGCCTCCTCAGCCTCAAGCTTAGTCTCAAGATCAATGACCTTCTTGCGATTCTCCTCGAGCTCCGACGCGCAGTTCTCAATTGTCGAGAGCGCTTCAGAACGCGCATGGCCATCCTATCACAATCAGCTGATGTACACAGAGGCACTCTGTGTTGTATAGCTCACGTCCGTCAGGCTCTTCTTAGCCTTCTTGACCCTCGTTCCCAAATGCTTCTTCTTCTCACTCAACCCCACCTCCTCCTTCTCAAACTTCTTTGAATCCTTGACAAGCTGATCCGCGAACTTCTTGACCTCTTCAAAAGCCGCAAGCTTGTCGTCGTAAGCTTGTTGCAGTTGAGTGATTTCGGCCACATGGTGCGCATTCCGTTCTTGCTCATCTGCCAATTCTGCAGTGAAGGCTTCCTGTCACTGTAAGCTTGTATTCCGAAGCAGCGAAGAACATAACTTACGATGGCCTTGGTGGTGATTTCTACATTGTTGTTCAACGTGTTCATGTTGTATTGATACATGAGTGACTTCTTCCTCGTCAACTCGTTGGAGTCACGAAGGAAGTCTTCAGCTTCCTGTTTCTTATCCTGATGGAGTCAGCTTCGCTCGACTGTGCCATGAGCCCTTCGGTACCTGCAAACTTACCTCCAATGCAGCTCGTTCCCTCTCGACAACTCTGAGCCGACTGAACTTCTCCGCCTTATCCTCAGTAAGCTTCTCTACCTCCTGCTCTGCCTCTTCGATAGGCTGCTTGTATTTAGTGGTCCCAATAATATCTTCCAAGTATTCCAAAAGACCGTCCTCGTGCTCGTTGGTTGCTTTCGGCTTCATCAGAGCAATCGACTCGACCTCACCCTGATTTATCAGCTTTGAACATCATACGACATGGGGAAGCTCACCTGAAGAATAAGGAATCGATTATGGTCCAAATCAATCCCTTTGCCCTTAAGCAGAGTCGTCACCTCGGTAAACGTGGAAGTGCGCTCGTTGATTGTGTACTTGGACGAGTTGTTGCGGTAGGCTGTGCGATTGACGACAAGCTCGGATTTCGGGACGAGGAGGAAGTTGTCTACACCAGGCTGAACTGTCAGCTTCGGCCCTGAAAATGATACCTTAAACTGACCAGATCCACAATTTCCCTGAACCAGACTTCCACACTACAGCTCTCAATCCCCTCCTTCCCCGCTGAGTTATGGATCAACTCGCTCAGCTTCCCCTGCCGCATCTTACTCGCCCTGTACCCAAAGACGAAGAGCAACGCATCGATGGTGTTGGATTTACCGGACCCATTCGGCCCCACGATAGCTGAGAAGGACTTGTGGAAGGGGCCAATTTCCTGTCGACCGGCATATGACTTGAAGTCTATGAGGACAATCTTGTGGATCGTCAGACGGGGTTTGGGGCCGGATGGTGCGGGAGGTGCAGAAGCGGAAGCGGAAGCAGGAGCGGGAGAAGGAGGAATTGAATAAGCGCGGGACGGACCAGTAGGTGTCTTGTCGCCGAAGGGAGTGGAAGGTGGAGCAAGGCGAGTAGGGGTTGTAGGTGGACGAAGTGAGGAAGAAGGAAGTGGAGTTGCGAGGTTGGGATTAGAGTCAAGTCGGATCGTAGCGTCTGCTTCTTCGTAGTCGGATTCCTCGTCTTCTTCGTCCGTGACAATGGCGAGAACCGGGGTCTGAGCGGCAGGAGGAAGCTTGACCTCTTCAGCACGGACGCTGTTCGCTGATGGTGCCGGTTCTTCGCTCGCTTCCTCCTCTTCCGCAGTGACCTCCGCAATCTCCTCCACAGGCTCCTGCTTCAAGACCTTCTTGGCCCGGCCACCCGACACCTTCCTCGATCGAGGCTTGACGACCTCTTCCCTCTCCCCAGCCTCATCTTCATCCGCTACACTACTCTCTTCCGCCGCGCTCGCCATGGATATCCTCGCCGACTTGCGCTTGGCCGGTACGCTAGCGGCCTTGGATGTAGGCTTGGGCGCTGGAGCTCGTTTCGATGTTGGCTTGACGATTTCCTCCTTCTCATCCTCTTCATCCGAAACGATCCGTCTCGGTGCTCTGCCACTGGTCGGCTTAGCCTTCGCCTTCGATACCGGTGCCGATCGCTTGGACTGCGGCTTCATCACCTCCTCGTCCTCCTCGAGAGCATCATCAGACTCCCCGGGAAATCCATCGTCGTCGTCCGAAGGGATTGTCGGCACGATTGAGGGTTTTCGAGCTCGGCTGGCTCGTGGAGCGGGAGCAGGGGGAGGCACCGACGCCCCAGAGACCGCCCTGGACGTTCGTCGCGGTGGCATAAGGAGAAGAATGTCGTGATAGATGTTATTGGCAGAGCAAGATGCATTTGTTTTGGCTGACAACTCAACGCGACGCGACTCGAAACACGTGGCTTTACCGCCCTGGACGTTCGCCACCCAACTCATCCGGTGCTGCTTGCGGGGCTATGGGCCTCCCCCTCGTATCTGCTGAGTCCAGGAAGCAGGCCAGTGGTCCATAGACGGAGGTCCCAAGCAGTACATGGAAAAAAATTGGCCAAAAAAAATCGCCTCAACAGAGCCAGACCCCGGAGGGCCAGCTCTGTTGAGGCAATCGGGAGGAGGAAGAAGAGCGAGGAGGGATTGCAATCTTGGCTGGCGGATCGCGAACGCACATGAGCTGAGGAACCCCCTCTTCCCGCCGTCAGAAGACAAAGAAACCACAGAGCTCTACCCCGCGAAATTGTTACACCCTTAAGGGCTTAGCCATCATCAGTTTTACGATCCGGATCCGACCCAGACGAAGTTGCGTTTAACGTCTACGAACCTGACAGACGGGGGTTATTATTCTCCAACCAGGAGAGACCTCTTTCAGTTCTTGGTACGGAACCACCTGTTTAAGTTCTTGGTGCGGAACCGCCTGTTTGACACCAGTGTGAGGGTGAGCTGAGCTGGCGCGCAAGTAGCCCCTTGCCTGTAGCCCACACCGTGCCAACGCTATCCCTCCCAGGCAGGTGACCTTCAGGCATCAGCTAGGCTGGGAGTCCTTGGCAACGCGCGGTGTGAAGCTATTTAACAGTCATCGTTTTAAGTCTTTGCCGTCGACATCATTGCACAGGTGTTACTCCGCGGCACAGGAGGTAATGCCGTTCGTTCAGCCTGGCGCGGCGCAGTCGGGCGAGAACTTGGGTGGGACCGCCAAACCTCCGGATAAGTGAGTGGGACACCAGCGTCAAGATGCCGTCGTACGAAATGGGAGTGGGGAGGGGGATATGAAGAAGAAGAGAGAAGGGGGATGAAAATTGGGCCTATATAGGCCGGTGGCGGCAGATACTCTCCACGGGTTTATTTGATTTATCCAAGCTGAATGGATTATTACTGCTCTGGGAACGGACAAAGCCGCAGGCAGGCGGGAGGACGCGTCGAGACGCGACTGACTTGGATGGATGTGGTCAGCAGAGTATGTAAGCAAGCAAGCAAGCGACCGAGGGTATGTACCGAGACCGAGGTTTGGAATCTGAGATCTGAGTCGAGCATATAGAGTTGAGCAGAGATGACTGGATTCCTCTCTTGCCCTTCCCACTTCCCACTCCCCACTTCCACTTTCCATATCTTGACGCGTGTCGCCACTGCCGCTACACTGTACTCCACTCCTCCGCGCTTCATTAAAGTCTGTCGACAACAAGTCGTCACATCTCACTTTACAAGCGTAACGGTCAGTGCATTCGCCACCACCTACCTCAGTCTCGTCTCTTCTCAGCCCTCGACCCATCACCTTCATTCCAGTATCCGATCTCCTCCACAATGCCTCCGTTCTACATGCTCCCACTCCGTTTACCCGAGTCCTTGACGGACCGATATGAGGTAGTGGAGGGTGGCGATGTGGGGTGGGGTCGTCAAGGGTGCATATACACCGTACGCGACCTTGAATCACAGGAGTTGCTGGCGTGCAAGACACGATCCTATTCCAGACCCTGTGACCAAGCATCTACAGCGTCTTACAAGGAGATCATAAGGCGCGAAATGTGAGTGCCTTCTCAGAGCAATACGGTTTATCATGCTAGGCTACATCGCTGATTTGAGCAGGGTCATACACTCTAGGCTGCACGACGAGCGGATTGTGAGGTTTCGGGAGTATGTTGATGACGTTGCGGCGCAGAGATTCATCCTCTTCATGGAAGTAAGTCATAGAGGTTGCCACTCAGTTTTTACGCTCTGAACACTGCGCTTACGGAACAGCTATGCACCCAAGGAACCCTCTCCGACCTTCTGAAGTCCTACTCGGACTGGCTGCACCCATTGCCCGATGCCATTGTTTTCAAGCTCTTTGTCCAGCTAGTGCAGGCTGTACAATACCTTCACACACCTTTGCGCCGCGTCGAAGGAGGCCCTGGCGAGTATGATCAATATGGTACGATAATACTTCATGGAGACCTGACTCCTCAAAATAGTACGTCATGCCCATCGTTGATTATGAAATCCTCAGAGCGTCGCTGACGGGCTTTAGTCTTCGTGCAAAGTTCAGGGCGTCTGGTGATTGGAGACTTTGGCTCGGCAACGTGCCTTCGGGCTGGGCAGACGACCGTGGCTGCTGAAGTGAGGATCCCGCACGTGAGTAGTAGTCCTGTATCCTGTTTGGGAATCGTGCTGAAGCTTCAGAGCGCTAATTACCTATCGCCGGAAGCTCGCATTGGATTGCCCTATGGGGTGAGCTCCGAAATGTGGTCATTAGGGTGTATCTTATACGAGTGCGCTGCCTATAAGTAAGTGATGTCCCTTGTCTGTCAGAACCGCGAATATCAGCTGATCCAATAGACCCGCGTTCCCAGAAAATGACGACGGCACGCCTTTCGGTGCCGACTATCGACCTCCATTGGCCCCCAATTGCTCAGCAGCGGTCCAGCTCTTGATCACCCGTCTCTTATCGCTGAACCCCGACGACCGACCCCTACCTGCCGAGATACTGAAGATGGGAGAGCTTGGCTGGGCGGCTAGGAAGATTGACCAGGACAAGCGGTGAGTCATTCTACTGTTGCTTGAGCCTATACTGACACTACAGTGATGAAAGCTTGTATGATCGGGTGCTTGAAGTCATGCGTAGAGAGAAGGCTGTGACTGAAAAGTGAGTGATTGGATCCGTGATTTAATGATAGAGCTAATGATGTAGGGAGAAATCAGTGGGGAAGCGCGAGAGGGCGGTGGGCATCATAGAAGTAGCTCAAGCTACCAAGGAAGCTGAGCTGAACAAGGCGCTTGAAGCTCTCACGATGGGAAAGTAAGTCTCATAGTTACTGTTATAAGAAGTGAGTCGAGCTGACTGTCAACCAGTTCGCGCAAGCGAGGCGCAAGCAGGCACGACCTCAACCCCGGAGACGTCAAGCGAGCAAGGATTCAGGAGGATGAACCAGAGGAGGGGGTTATTATGGGTGTGATTCATACACTCGGCTGGATGCTCGTCGACCTCTGAGAGAGGATAGTAGCTGTTGTGCTACATAGTAAGGTGTGATTCCGTATGCAGTTTTATGTCCTCGCTTGGCAGAGTTTGGACTATGTACTATGTACAAGAGGCAGCCGAAGGTTCCCAACAACACATTCCTCACTTCGGATTTTGGCGTCGTGCAGTTGTACTTCGTCCATCGACCTCAACAATCATCACTATGGTTGGAGCCATTCGAACAGACCTGATGAGATGGGACGAGAGCACCGACGAGCCATACATGATCATTCCCCGTTTCCCAGATCTGCGCCTGACTCCCTGGCGAGAGGGAGATGTAGATACTGCTGTGAGTACTATAACCTCTCCCCGCTGTTGGCAGATGAAGCTAAGTACTGACTGTACAGGTAAGATTGTTCAATGAACCCAGCGTTGCCAAGTGGTCATTCCGTCGTCCGTATCCGTGAGCGTCTAATTTATCCATGTTTCGGATCTCCTGAGAAGTTATAATGGCCACCGGAGAGGGACGATGTCACTTTGTATCAGATTACAAGTGTCCCTGCGTGGCGGAGGAGGGGGAGGCTTTTCGAGATCTCGAGAACTCATCGCAGGAGACTTGTCGAGCCCTGTGTTATAACCCAATCTTGAAATACCTGCTGACTGTTATCAGGTACCTCCCAGAGCATCTCCAATGGTTGCGCGAGAACATCCTCCCAGCAGCGCAGAAGACTATTCAAGACACCCTCCGACCCATCCTCCGTCCCTCACCAGCTTCTCCTCCCCCCACCCATTCTCTTGCCCCTCTCCCATCCTCGACACCCGTCCCCTTCTTCCCAATGATCGTCATCCGACATATACCCACCGGGCGGATGATAGGCGATTTCCAGCTCATTCAGCCTCCACCTACACCAGCAAACTCGTCGAGCGAAGATCAGGATGCGGCATTTGGTGGTCAACTCCCACAGACTATCCCGGCGAGTGAACAGACTTGGGAGCTGATCTATAATCTCTCACCAGAATGGGCCGGGCAGGGAATAGGAGGGGCAGTGTTGGATGTGGTTCTGGAAGGATGGGTCAAATGGTTGGGTATTGGAACAATCATGGCTGTGAGTCTGTCTACTTCGGTCAGGCCAAGGGAAGGGCAGAGCTGATTAAGATAGGGCGCGGAGACTGCTAATGTAGGCTCATCGGGTCTGGTCAGATCCAGAGGGTTTGTAATAACCAAGACGTTCATGGAGACTTATCCCGAAGATAAGGGTGGAGATGACAGGGAGATATCGCATTGGTATCTCAACATGGCAGATCACAAGTCTAGGCCATTGTCGTGAGTTTTGGTTTAGAAGGAGGGAAATGTAGAAAAAATAGAGCATAGATCGATGTAAGCTACTCTGCGGATTTACAGAAGAGGCAATCTCCATGGGCATTTTGGTCTGCGCCAGGAGGAAATCGTAAGCTCAGCACAAGCCCGTCCCGCGGTGCTGACCGGAGCTTGCCCCGTGTTCGGGGGCGTGTGCTGCGCTTAGGAAATCGGCAATTCGCCTATTGGCTTCCTTCCTCGCTACGTCGCTCTAGATGCAACCGACCTGTGATGACAAATGAATTGTGGCCCTGTGTATGACCGCAGTAGTCCAGAGTGAAATGACGTGAGTCGGTTGCTCTCTCGACCAGTAAGCCGGAGTGTCAATACGCAGTAGTAGATCCACGACTCCCTAATGCACAATACCTAGATGCATTCTCAATCTCTCTAAGCCGCCACCCCCCTCTGTTGACCCATACCCGAATTGAACCCACCCCTCCCTCTTCCTCTTCCTCCCCGTCCACCACCTCTCCCACCTCTCCTCTCCGTCCGCCCTCTTCCACCTCCCTCACCACCACGCTCTCCACCGCGCTCACCACCCCCTCCAGCCCCACCAGCCTGATTACCCAATTTCTGATCAAGGACCTTCTCGTTATTTTCCACCATATTCGCCACGCGCTCCGCGAGCTGCTGAGCCAGACGCTGAACCTCCGTAGTCTCCACCCGATGGAACACCACCACGGCGTCGATAGAATCTAGACTTGCAGATAATTCTTCATTGTAGATCATGCGGGAGATGAGCGATTTGAGAGTTGGGATAGGGAGTGAGAATGTTGAGGAAAGGTGGGAGAGGGACAGGGAGGCGTAGTGCGTCGAATAGGTAAGAAGGTAGGTTCGTAGAGTTTCTTCTTGAATTTTCCTACGACTCGTCAGTTGTATCTAGCGACTAAGCAGTGAAGAACTTACTTTCCAAGCATCACCTTGACCTCTTCTGCTCCATCCAGAAGTGTCCACACTTTTATGCCCTCAATCAACTCCTGTGCCCGCTCCCAGTCTCCCTGCATAATAGCTTTGCTAGCCTTCACAACGTGATCCCGAGTGTTCTCTGGCGGACCCATGAATGCCTGCTTGTCCGCCATATCGAGCAGTCGCTTGAACTGCTTACTCGTCACGCGACGCCGTTGCTCGTCCGTCTCCGCAGCAGCAAGTAGCGGCACCTCGATAAGCATGCACGACGTAAGGTAGGCAGCCTCGAGAAGTTCGAGGTTGAGATGCAGGTGGAAAGGGAGTAATCGGCGCTTCTCGATGAGTTCCTGCTCCGGTGTAATCTGGTTGCCGTATCGTTGAATAGCCTGAGCGAGCAATTCCTTCTGCCGTTGACTAGAGAACATGTCGGCGAGGATGACTTGCGCTTCGGGGATATGACCAGCGCGGAAAGCAGCAAGACCGAGTTGCATGACGGCCCGGTTGTATAGGATTTGAGTGGTGACGTCGGCGTGGGAAATTGTGTCCTGGAGATGTGACATGAGGAGGAGGTCTCGAGCTTGATGGTATCGGCCGTGCATCCCATGGTTGAAGATGTGACATAGAATGGCTCGGGCACGAAGGAGGGGTGCGTCTGAGTTGTAAATGTATACGCAGAGGAGGCGGATGAGTTGGGATGGGGGAAGGGTCTGGTTGAAGGGTGTGATTTTGGATGAGAGGCCTTCAAGGAAGGGTGCGGCGATCTTGCCAAAGTGCTCAATGACAATGTCGGGCTAAGGGGTCAGCTGTGTCCAATCATCCATAGGGACTTAGCTTACTTTGGCATAAAGATGTTCCACTCGGCGCATGACAGCCCTGGCGACCGAATCGGCAAGGTTATCCCGCTCGAAAAGCGCCTGCGCTTTGGTGATGGTAGCGTATAACGGCGCCTCTTCTCTCAATCGCTCAATGTAGTCGGACCCCTTCTCGTGAGCGTCGGTATGTTGAAGGGTTTTTGTGAACTGAAATGTGAGCTTGCAATTCTTCCCGGTATACGGTTATGTCACAGCTAGCTCACCTCATTGTCAATATTCTCAACGAGACTGATCAAATTCCCAGCAATCTCAACTTTGGTCAACTTCCCGTCCTTCTCCTCTGGCTCCCTATCAACCATATCATCATACTCCGCCACGTCCTCCTGAACGATATACCCTGGCTCCTTGATGAGGAGCGACAAAAGCAAGTCGAGCTCCTTCAGGCCCTGGACCCAGCTGTCGTGAGGGATAGAAGGGAGAGCCTGACTGTAGTCCAACCGGGCGGGGACAAGGGCGAGGAGGACTCGGATGCGCTGATATGTCGTTTCGGTAACTTCGTAGAGTTTTGTGAGGATACGGATGGTCTCTGCTCGGTCGGTGTTCTATTTTGTCAGCTGGAGCCTACGGGCAGGTTTGAGCTCACCTTCTTTCCCCTCGACTCAAAGACTTCTCGCAGTGTTTTGAATGTCCCCTCAGCAGTCAAGTTCAACGTCCGTCCACCTCTTCCAATAGTCAAGAAATCTCCATCGTCCGCTGCTCCTGCACCAACGGGGTCGCGCTTCTTAGGCGCCTTAGCAACGACAGGAGCGACGTTGGCGGAGTCATAGGCCGCAGAGTAAGCTTCGGGGTCCTGAAAAGTCAGCTTGGTCCATGTACCTTGCCCCGGAGATAGCTCACCTCGTTGTACGTCTTCAACAACGTCTCGAACTCCTTGGCCTTCTTCTTCAATGCCTGCCTCATCGACCCAACAGCCTTCGTCTTTCCAGCCGCCATCTTCTTGTTCGCGTTCTTCTCGGAAGCGAGAACATCCGCAATTCCCTTTTCGAGCTCAACGAGGGTCTGCAGGAATGCAGGAGGAATGTGGCCGGATGGAGGGATGGGTGATGCAGCCATGGAGGTCTGATGTCGAACAATAAAGCGAAGAAGCTTGTCGAATTCTGAGAAGCATCAGCGACTGCTGAGGGGCACAGACGAACCTGAAGAAGCCAAAACCCAATCATTGGCTGCGCCATCGGAGTGCTTGGTCGCATTTTGGATGTTCTTGATGGCCAGGTCCATCTCGACGAACCGCTTGTCCTTGGCAGACAGCACGACCGTCTTGTCCTCGTCCTCAGATTCATCGTCAGACGAGTCGGCACCCTTCAAGAACTTGTTTTGGAGTTTCTACAAGCATCAGCGGATCCTTTGGGTAATGTGGCCCTCCTTAACAGCCCTATCGCATCTTCCTGCCCCTCTCTCCTCCAGACCCGCCCACTAGCCCTCTCGAGACAGACGATCAGGAACCAGCACTCACTTTTCTTCCAGCATCACTGTCAGCCCCCGAGTCCTCATCACTATCGTCCTCATCATCATCGTCGTCGCTCTCATCATCGCTATCCCTCTCAAACATCCCCTTCTGCGCCTTAGCAAGCTTCAAGTCCTGCGCATCGCCCTCATCACCAGACAGGATGGACTCCTCGGATTCGTCCCCAGAGTCGGAGTCGGATTCGCTTCCTGAGCCGAGTTTTGCAAAGAACGACATGGTTGTTTTTCGTGCGTGTTGATTGAGCGGGAGCGGATGAGCTTGTAAATGGGCTGAGCTCTACCTGTGTTGAATGCAGAGGAGACAGAAGCCTTTTAGACGTCAAGAGGTAGAGACAAAGAAGCCAAAGTGATCCTCGCGTGCGAAATTATTTCCCCGGCCAATTCCGCGAGTGTGGCACTTGCGGAACCATTCTGTTAGTTAGCTGGATCTCTATTCGACTATACATACACTTTACTACAACGATGCTATATACAAGCGTCTATGTACAACTGAAACTCTTGACTATACTTCTACTACCACTCATTCACCATCTAAGCTCAATCACAGCAAGGGATCCTCCGTACCCCCCGTCTCTAGTCGGTGCTTCTTGCCGGGCTTCTCGGCATCCGCACTGGAGCGAAGGTCTCGCCAGGTAGTCCTGCGCAATGATCAGCTGAGCCCATACATGAGGCCTAAGGCCTAAGGCATCGTGACTTACTCTGCAAGTGCTAATGCCGAGAAAGCTTTGTCGAGCTTGATCTGCGCCCTTGCCAGTGCTGCGACGTTTTCGTCGATTTCACTCTGCTCCCGCCACATCCTGGAGTCAACTTCGGCTCGCTTTAAGTCCCTGGGATATGAGCTGCATACGAGATGTTGTGTATGTGCAGCCACTCACCGTTCGTCCGCAGTGGCTTCTCGCACTGTCAGCCTTTTCTCCCAATCACGTAAATTATCGGCTCTACGGCTTCAGCGGAGTCTCTTCATACTCGTCAGACATGACTCACACGTGACGCTGATCCAACTCCACTCGAAGTTGATCCACCTCAATACCGGCTAGTAGCATGCGTGGCAAGGCCAGAATCTGTCGCGTGTCGTATCGATGGCTGGGGTCTATTCGGAGAACGAAGCCTAGGAGGTCCTGCAAAGCCGCGGAGTATAGCGAACCAACGAGAGGCACTTTGAATCCCCGTGCCGTCATACCTGCGTTTATTGTAGCTATCGAGAATGGGAAACTACTGCATCAGCTTTGGGTCCTGGCTAGTCGAGGTGAACAGAAGGGGCGGACCTCAGTTGAGCGAGGTGAAAAAGCAACACTCCACTGGCCCACAAGTCTGCAGACAGGCCGTAATCTCCCTCCCGCGCTTGCTCAGGCGCGATGTGCTGCCGCGTCTGATCATCAGCAGAATTCCGTTGCAGGTAGCTTGGAAGAGCCTCACGCCCATCTCCGTCGAGTTGGTCATCTCCCCATCATCCATTATCCTCGATGCTCCGAAATCTGTGATTTTGATCATGGAACCATCATACATAACTGCTGAGATTAACAGGTCTTCAAGCTCACATGTACATCAACAGCTGACTCACTGTTGGCGGCTTTGATGTCCCGGTGAAACACCGGAAACTCCCGATCCTGAGCTGATGGACCATGCGGAGGGAAATGGAGGCAGTCGAGGGCCCGAATGACTTGCACAAGGATTCTCCATATCTCCGTCTCATCGAGATTTGTTCCAGCTGTCCGGTGCAAATCAATGAGGTCGGCTAGATCACCTCCTCGACAGTACTGTACTGTCAGCGTATTGTTTAGCATGACAGCTAGTGTGATCTCACTTCCATGACTAGTATCAAGCGCGCATTCTCCAAATCATCGTAGCTCTCAATCAAAGTGACCACATTCTCATGGTAAAGCGACGACATGATCTCACTCAATGTATCAGTAACCACGTAGGTGAAGGCAGAGTAGAGATCCTCGCTGCAGAAAAATACAATCGATCAATCACTCACATTTCAGACTCATACTCCTCCCTTAGCTCATCCGACTCATAATACCTTATGCATTTGACTGCGTATTGCACCGAAGTAGATCGATGTTGGATGAGGTCGACAGTGCCATATGAGCCAACTTTAAGCCGGCTTATGACGTCGTATCTTGCAGCTAGATGGGGGGGAAGAATGAGTGGACCACTGTCTGCGGAAGGTGAGTCGGCCATAGCTGATGCGTGCTAAGTGTGCGTGACTGTGAAGCTGAGAGCTGAGCGTTGATGCAATGGAAGAGCTGTACATAGATGGACGTGAATGATTTAGTTGTGACAAGCGGTGCTCCCGGCATCGTTTAAAGCCGGACGCGGCGGCGATCCCCGCCATGGCTAAATTAGATTCCGTCTTTTCCTCCCCCCCTCTAGAAAATTTGAAATCTCCATCATCCACCATCCATCATCCATCCCTTTCCCCATACTTCAACACGGCGGCTGTCGGTCCACACACGCTTCATCCTACAACCACCGCATCGGTCCTTAAACCTTGCCATACTCCCGCGCCAAGGATAAACAGGCACAATGTCGATGGCAAGACTATAATCACAGGTCTGACCGGTGGCACCCGGTCGGAACCAAGCCCTCCCCCACCTACGGAGTAAAAAGAGGTTCCATCCTGGTTGGATTCAAAACTCCCCCGTCTGTCGGGTACGTAGACGTTAATCTTTCACTCCGTCTGGGTGGAATCCGGACGATAAACTAAAAAGGCCCTGGCGTATGAAGCGTGTTACTACTACGGTCTCATGAATGCACGTTCCGGGAATCCACTAAAGCTCGGAGTCAAGCGGTGAGTAGTCTGCCCAGGGTTCATCTTTTCACTTCTTGGTTCTTGGGCGGACTATTCACCTGACTGCGAGACTCGTTAACGACCCGAAGGCCACGATCGTATTCCCCGCTTTGTTTCTCCTCCTCTCTCTCTCCTCGCGTCCCTTGTTGTTCTTCCCTGTCCTCTGTGTCTCTTGTTCTCTTCCCGTACCTTGTTCTCGTCTCGTCACCTGTTCCCSTCTCGATACATATCCCAGTCGTCACTTGTACGGCCTCACGAAATTTGCCCAACAGATTGACCCCTCGGGGTCGGCCTGTTGGGCTTTTTTGCCGGCGTTTTTTTCTCATGCACCACTTGATATGCTGTTCGTGACCTCTCCACGCTGTCCCAGCTGAATGTATACCAAGGGCAGCTCTCCACAGCTATTCATAGTCCCCTCTGGTCCCCTCAAAATTTCAGTGGGTGGCGAAACAGGGTTTTGATAAGCTGACACGTCATTAGTCACTGCGTGTCCCGAGCGCCCTCCTCCTCTCCTATTTCAAGCTTCTTCTCTTCTCAATCATTCATCATCATCCTTCCCCTTCATCGACACGGGGGCTGCCGGTCCATCACACGCTTCGTCCTACAACCACTGCAACGGTACCTTAAAGCCTGCTTAACTCCGGAGCCAAGGATAAACAGGCTGCAATGTCGATGGCAAGACTATAATCACAGGTCCGACAGGTGGCATCCAGTCGGAAACCAAGCCCTCCCGTACCAAGGAGTAAAAAGAGGTTATATCCTGGTTGGATTCAAAACTCCCCCGTCTGTCGGGTA
>BCKN01000011.1:57159-248402 GCA_001600655.1 Dioszegia aurantiaca
AGGTGGCATCCAGTCGGAAACCAAGCCCTCCCGTACCAAGGAGTAAAAAGAGGTTATATCCTGGTTGGATTCAAAACTCCCCCGTCTGTCGGGTAGGTAGACGTTAATCTTTTACTCCGTCTGGGTGGAATCCGGACGATAAACTCACAACGGCCATGGCGTATGCAGCGTGTCCCAGGTTGCATGGATACCGTCAGAAGCTCGGAGTCAAGCGGTGAGTAGTCAGTCCAAAGAACCATCTTTTTACTTCCTGGACGGACTATCCACCCGACTCCGGGACTCGTCGACGATCCGACGGCCAAGATCGTCATTCCTCTGTACTCTTTGCTCTCGCTTCCCATTTCTTCATCTCCTCATGATCTCTTGTTCTTCTCCCACTACTTTCCTCTCCGCCTCCCTCCTCTGCTACCAGCGCCAAGTGCTGTCTCAAACTATTGCCCAACACGTCGGCCCCTCGGGGTTGGCTTGTTGGGCTTTTTGCTGGCCAAAATTCTCAATGCATGACTTGGCATCCTCTACGTGATCAGCTGGCTACTGACTCAGATGGCGGGATAGCAGGAGAGGCTATCCACACTATCAGCCGTCCCTACTTACCCCCTGCAATCAGTGACTGATCAGTAGGTAGCAAAAGGCGGTTTGATAAGCTGACACGTCATCCCAAAATGCGGTGGCCTGTGCTCACAACTCTAACTCTTCTCTCCTCTTCTCTCTTCTTCTATACCCACCGACAAAAGTAGTTTAGTAGAACCGGAGCCGCGGCGGTCCCTCCTGCAGGCTCGTCCGACGACCCAGTGCCAGGGTGCTTTAAAAGACGCTGCTTTCGAGTGGATATCGGCAGCACCTCCCAGCCCTACGGAGTCAAAGGTGGCAATGTCGACGGCAAAGACTCGAAACGATACGCTTAGTTCGCAGGCTATTCGCATCAGCCCTTCCGGACCACGAAGTTCAACGAGGTCACTCCTGGCCGGAGTATAATCTGGCCCGTCTGTCGGATACGGACGTTAATCTTTCATTCCGTCTGGATTGGGACCCAGACGATAAACTCGATGGCTATGGCGCATGCAGGGTTTCACACAGGTTGCCAATGCCGTCAGCAGCTCGGGGTACGGTGAGCATTTCATTTGATGACTCGTCTTCATACTTGGCTTCAATGACATGTTTACACGACCTATAAACCGAGCTCGTCCTCGATCCGATGGCCAAGATCGAAATCCCTCAACTCCATCATCTTACCTCCCTGATCCCTCTCCCTTTGTCAACGTCCTCCGCTTCCTTTCGTCCATTCTTGTCACTTGCATGCCCAATAGAGCTAGCCCTTCTGGGCGGCCTATTAGGCATCTTTGCTGCCAATTTTTCTTCTTCATCTGGCTGACTGGTATCGCTTACTCGTACATGCCTACTCACTCATCTTCTCAGCTAACGGGATTCTCAGCCAACGGGAACGCGGCGCCCAAGGCAACCACTGTCGCTAGATGGTCTCTCCACGAGGATCTCAGATGGGAAGCGACTGATATGCGAGCTAGTAGTAAGTACTGAAAGCGATCGTACCGCATCGTAAGTCATATTTGCCAAGGGATGGCACAGTCGGGGTCCTGCAGTCCTATTTGGATAGAACACAGATCGATCAGCGTAATCAGTCAGAACTTCTTCCTACCGATATCGATTGCTGGCCCGTCAAAATTTGCAGACTTACGGACTATGCTTGAAATGATTCTCCTTGGGGCGCATACTCCCGCGCATCTTGTACTCTTTTGCAGACCAGCCATGTATCTCCTTCATGCTGCAGATACCCAACTTAATCATCGCGACGTCCTTACCCTTAGTTCTTCTCAAATCTCGCCGCCATGGCACTGACGCTCCCCTTGGACCTATGCAGTCCTCCTCCAGCAGCATTGCCGCTACGTGTAGACGATACCGATCCAGCTACCTTCGTCAGCTCTATTATCCCACCGCGCTACAATCAAACCCAGCCCGACTCACTCGGTGAAGCCTCCTCACCACCTTCAACTCCACCCATTCCCGCAATACTCACTCCCCGCCCTCCGGCCGGTCTAGGACCTCTGGCTGCCCTCGGTCCTCTCAATCTACTCGTACTCGACCCTAGACCGCCGCCAGAGGACACTTCCCCACTTGTAGCCCTCTTCAATCCCGAAGACCCTACACCCGCACCAGCAATAGGTGCATCTTCCTCTTGATCGACGAGGGAATCGAGAATATCGGCAGTGGCGGACGTATCGTAGTCTTCTTGCGATTGACTCGCGGGAATTTGGGTGGAGGCTTGTTGAGCAGGGGTAGGAGGGATGACTTGGACCGCATTTGGATTGAAGGGAGGTTCACCCTCGTCGTCCGAATCTTTCGGTTCGACCATATTGGGCGCAGAGTCAAAGCCGAACCCTAGGCCTAGACCTCCCGAAGCCGCCGGTGCAGGCAGGGTTGGTGGCTGCTGCTCGACAGATGACTTTGTCGATGCTGTCGAGAATCGATTCCCCGATCCATCTCCACTCTTCTCCTTCTTCATACCCTGAGACAGAGAGTCTCTTGGTGAGGGATGTTGTAAGGCCATTTGCCTCTCAAGTAGTGCTTGGGTGTCATCATCCTCGCTGATGTTTCGGCGAGAAATACGCTGGTCGACGAGGACAGTACGTTTTCGGACTGGCATGACTCGCTCAGAGTCTTGTTTCTTCTTCTCGACGAGAGGAGGGAGGACTGCGGAGTAGAGAGTGATGAGGTCGGCAAGGAAGAGGGAGGGGGTTCGGTCGCCGATTGTGAGGTCGGTCTCGAATTGTGGTCGGAGGATACCTGCCCGAGTCAGCTTTCAACAACCTACAAAGAGAATACAATGACGCACAACGACCGAGCGAAAGGGCAAGTTTCGTTATGTATATCTCGTCAGACTCTTCAGTCTTTGTCGAATCGATCAGTCTATAAGTCAACTACCGTCATGCACAAGCTTCTCGACGTAGCTTACCTGCGCAGGTACCCCACAAGCGCATCCAGCACGTAGATTTGAATTCCACTCAACCTCCCCAGCACACTAATCACAGCCGAAGTCATATCTCTCTCTTGATCCGCTCCGACACTGGGGTATATTGCTTTGGCGTCCTCCCATCCTTCCCAGCCCAGTACAGGCGGGTTGAGCTCCAGTAGCCACAGTTTGACTGTACCGGCCGCAATTGGTAGGTTGAATTGCTTAATGATGGACAGTAGATCGTCGGCTGGGATATCGACGTTGTTGAGGGAGTTGCGAAGGGCATGGGTTTCAGGTAAGGGGACTTCGTATATCCACGCTTTTCGCTTTTCTACCTAGTCAGCATGCCCTCAACTCAGCCACACTTGACCTACGATCATCATCCGCGCCTGCCCCCAGCTCCTCTATACCCGCAAGCATCCCCTTGAAAACATCCGGCACTGCCCCCTTCTCTCGCTTAGGAGCCTGCGCAGCAGACTTCCACCCTCCGACATCCCCTGACCACTTCCTCAGATCTATCCCAAAGTTCACTTCTGGCTGATCGACCTCGAGAGATTCGTATAGATGTGGTTGAGGTCTGAAGGGACCCGTCCTGTTGCCTTCGATGAGTGCTTTGAGGTCGGCGTCGGGATTGTATGCTTCGACAGATAGAGTGGTGCTCTCCTGCAAAGCGGATAGGCGAGTAGGAAGACGGGAAAGGGCAGCTTCGTACTCCTTCAACACTGAACAGTCAGCTTATACAGTCCATGGATGATAGCGACAACTGACCCTGCTGAACCACAGTCAAGCGCTCCCTCTCCCATCTCTCCCATACCCTTAGACCCCTCTCAATCTTCTCCTCCATTTCCAGACGCTTCATCTCCACCACCCTCACGCCTTCTTTATACGATTCGTCGGCCTTCTGCGCCTCCCGCCTCAATCTTACATGCTGGGGCTCGTCGCTTGCCGCAAACCGAGCAGGCACGTACGACTTGAGCATGTTTTGGATATTCGCCGAGGTAGCAGGCGATAGCGGCGATGAGATATTCCCAATCTGCATCTTCTCCATCGCAGCTGCAGAAAGGGCAGAGACGGGCGTGGGATCGGTGAGTGGGTTGCTCCGTAGAATATAGTACGTTTCCGCTCCCGCCTCAAACCCTCTTTGAACACTGACGCCGATCCTGGAGAAATAACCCATACTAGTTAATTCCACAGCGGCCTCCGTGCACCGGTCCCAATCACCGCCGAAACCTTCAATGTTGTCCCGAAGCCACTCAATGACCTCTTCGCCTGAAAAGGTCTTTTCATACGTTCCTAGCATGGAAGTTCGGTGTCGAGACGCGAGCGCGGGATTGGACTTGGTCGTGGCGATTGAGAGATCGGCATTGGGTGCGGGCTGAGTGAGGAGGTACGCGTCGAATCGAGCAATCAGGTCTTTGAGTCCCTGGGCGGAGAGTGCGAGGCCGGATAGAAGGATTGGTGGAGGTTGGACATTTAGTACCGCCGGTCCGTTCTTGTCTTTGACAGGCGGAGCAGGACCAAGTGTTGGTCGACCGTTGGGATCGGACGGCGGGATGAACGCGTCTTCTCGAGGGCTACCGGGACTGACGGGACTCCTCGACCCGTCGGCGGCAGGAGTACCACCAAGCGGGCTAGGAGGGGGCGGAAGCACCTTGCCATCAATAGACAAGACGGCTCGGTGTAGCCTTGACGATGAGGTGGGGCTCGTGTAGCTCTGGCCAGGCGAGAGGGGTATGGAAGTTCCGTTGGTAGAGGTTATACTCGCCGCGCGGAGCTTTTCTGAGATCCGGTCTGCCACAGTCCCGGTGCGTTTGAGTGCGGCTGATTTCGGCGAGGGCGAGGCGGTGTAGCCGTCTGTGGATGATGCGGTCGGTGATTTGAGCGATGCGGGCGCGGGGTTAGGTGATGATGCTGGAGCGAACCTAGCGCTGAGGTGTCAGGTAATACTCCTGAGCCGACTCAACTGAGGGGTTGGAAACAACTCACTCGTCCTCTCCATCATCTGCAGCCCGGGTTTTAGCGGCATAAGTAGCTTTCAGCTATTCAATCAGTGTCAAGCTTCCTACTACACTCTCGAAGTTCCGGGCCTGCAGCTCACAGAATTGACCCTCCCTACTTCCTTTTCCCACGAGCCCACCACCCCACCCTTCCCTAGGATCTCTTTCCGCCCTTCCGTCACCCGCTCATGATGCCGCTCGGCCCATTGTTTGAATCCAACCAGAATCCTATTCTCCAGCTCGGCCGCTAGGGACTTGTGCGCTTCACCACGTGCAGACGATGCTCCCTTCAATGCGACAAGTGTGTGCTGTAGTGACGATGTGGATGGCGGGGACGAGACGGGTGGAAGGAGCAGGGTTTGGGATAGCGCTTGATGTCCTTTGGCTTGCGACTGATTGTGTCAGCTCGGCGTCACTTCTGCAAGATGTGCTAGAGTTAGCTCACCTCTATGAATACAGCGACTTCCTCGGCTTCTTTGCATCCCTACAAGCATCAGCATTCCTGCTGAAGTAGTGGACGACACGACCCACCTTGTCCAACTCTTTAAAGAGGATCTCGAGACCTGTCCGATAATCCGCCGACCAAAAAGAGTTGTAGAATGAGGGTGGGAGAGTGACGGGTGCCATGATCTGAGTGATCTGCCTGCCTGGGTATAGCCGCCTGATATCTATATGCGAAGTGGTGTTAGCTGGATGTATGAGAAGCAGGTCAGCGCGTCATGCTCCGGTCGCGTGGCGAATGAGGAATGTGGCGGTGACGTAAGGCGGTTTCATGTACCACTATCTGCCACTCTCTCTTGAGGCAAGGGTGAGACTGCCCGGGGGAAGTCAAACAAGGCTATTCCCGTTTGATCGTACTCCGAGTTCGAGACATCTGTTAGGGTATAAATCATGGTATGTTCCTCCGGTGCCCAAATCACGCATATACATTGGACATTACATCACTCGCACGTAGCTTGATCTGGGCATCTGCCAGATTCTGACCAAGTAAGTACTGCCTCTTGTCCGGTCCATGGGCTGATCAGATGGCTGAGACTCTTTACTAACGACGTCAGACAATATGGTCCACATCAGCACCTTCTTCCCCCTCCTTCTCCTGCTGGTGGCCCTACCCCACCTTCCTTCCACCCTAGGCACCACCACCCTACCCAATCCCAAAGACATCCTCACCTCCCGCCAAATGACCCGTTCAAAAGTCATCTTCAACCTCCAACGATCTCCTCACAGGCGGCAACAACCATCAGGCACTCCTCCCCAACCTCTAACACCCGAAACCCCTCCCTTCGCATGCGGCTTCATCGCGCCAGAAACGTACATCCGTCTCCGAGTCCCACCTACCTCCTCCACTTCAGCCTTCAGCGGGCGATACGTCATCGGTACTACATCTACAGACTTCCAGATCGCCCCATCGGCCAATACCGCTGGAGAGCTATACCGCCTCACTGCGAATCTCGCTCAGGGCGCTTTAGGATGTAAGCTCCAACCTGCCTTTCGGCCCGCATCTACCGTAGACGATAGTCTAGTTGCATACGTCTCCGGTAGTCGATTTGACGGCACGACCGACCTCGAAGTCAAGTTTCTTCGATCTGGAGACCCTGCCTCTCCAGCCACACGGATTGATATATCCTGTGTCGTCGGATCGGAGGCGGATGGGTCATTGCTTTCTTGCAGAGACGCATATGGGCCTAGGGAGATTGTGATTGATTCGACGGGGAATGTTATCTTGTCGCCCAAGACACTGCTGGCGGGCAAGGACAGGTTGATGGTGGAATTGCTGCAGTATCCAGCTAGCCTCGGAGGTTAGCGCTCATTTTCAGTCATGATACACCAGCAGATGAGGTGCAGTGGCGCGTTGCACCCCTTGAAGCCAGGAGAGTGAGTCTGGAGGTTGATTACATTCCCCAATTGTAGTCTACGCAGTGCAGAACTATGATATCGAAATGGACATTTACCACTTTCGCTGCAAGCATGCCGAGCCGTGGAGCATGTGCCGAGGACAGCCGTCAACATCCGACGGTCATTGACATGGCACATGGAAGTAGCCTGCGCAGGCGAGTATCTTGGTGGGAAGACTCATGGACAGGAGGCATTCGTAAGTGTACATGTTTACTTTTTATACAACACTGAATGTAAATGGTACTTTTCTCTATCTCACATTGAGTCGGTCTCATCAGCGAACTTCTGCGCACGCTCGGATCGGGTTCCACCCGTAGGCCCATTCACTTCGCTCATATTTACCCAGCGCCCATCAACCCCAACCAAAGTCCAGTTCTTTTCTAATCTTCGAAGAGCGGACGGAACTACCAAGATTAGCAATCTGGGCCTCTTCCCATACCGCAGATTGTCAGTAGACAGGATTATGACTCACCTTTCTCCCGCCAGAAGCAGCGCTCTGAACCGGCTGCGATGGACCCAGATCCTCCTCATCCTCCTCCTCTTCCTCCTCATCGCCTCCACGCCCATTCCCTCCATCCCCATTATGACCCCTAGGCGGAGTCGGCGCCCTCCTATGCCTCAAAGGCGGCACATCCCCACTCCCACTCATCTCTCGATCTTCCTCCGTCTCATTCCGGACTCTTGCGGAGGGATACCCCCAGCCCGACCTTGACGCAGGGGCCGAGTTTGTTCCTGGCGTCCTAGAAGGTCCAGCCTTGGCCTGTGGTGTATAATCCCCTGACTTTGCCTTCCCTTTCCCCAGTTCTGGCCGGTTCAACTTCCTCACTGGCGAAGTATCCAACCGACCCAACGATCGTACCCCCAATGGCACTCTTCCCGGCGGTGGGGGATACGAAGATTGGTTTTGGGGCGGTGAATCCGGCTGACTCGATTCGACCCCCTGAGGGGGATGGAACGAAATGCCCTCATCATCTCCTGGCCCAAAGACAGATTGGTCAGCCTCAAACATCCCGCCTGAATCATCCGCCAAATCCGCATCGTCCCATCTGTCCACTTCGCCAATTTGGCCTCCACCCCTCTTTGGTTGACGAGCAGCTTGAGACGCAGCGTAATCTTCGTCCTCCCCTTCGTCTAAAGCCTGAAGTAGTCCCTCAGCTCCGATATCTTCCAATCCGCTAAGCCGGAGAACCTCCTCTTGCGTCATTACGATGCGTTGAGATGATCGAGGTGCGTCGGCGGCGTTGGCATTGTCATTGTCGTCTTCTTGGCTTCCGCCAGGAAGGAATAGTGCTCCGTTTCCGTCATCGTTCCCGTTTTCGTTTTCGTTTGCACCGGAGGGTCCAGCTCCGCCGAGCAAACTCCCGTTTCTCGAATGAGCCGTTCCGTAGACTATTGCAGGTTGTGCCGATCCTGTCCGGCGTGCGCTGGGTGTGAGATCGAGCTTGGTAGTTTGGCGTCGAGGTTGAGATTGAGCCGATTGAGATCGGTGCGGTGTAGGTCCGTCGGTTCGTCGGCGTTTCCTCCCCTCAGCATCCGCCTCGGTCTCTCGCCGCTGATCTTGCGGTTGGACAGCGCCATCCTCCGTCAGGTCGCTGACAAGTCGCCCTCCCTTGGGATCGAGACCGCTAGGAGGGCGTACGTTGGGAACACGCGCGCCACCATCTCCACCCCCACCTCCACCACCGCCTCCACCTCCGCCTCCTCCACCTCCGCCCAGATCGTTAGGGAAAGCTTCGCAGTTCATCGTAGCTATAGCGCAGAAGATGTCAAAGTTATCTTCGACACCGCCAGTATACACCATCGTGAGGGGTTGAGAGGGTTGAGAGAAGGCGACAGTGAGATCGATGTTCATCGCATCGGCGAGTTGAAGTGTAGCCTGAGAGTCAGCTTAGAATGCCCTCGAGAGAACGGACAAAGAAGATAAGCTCACTCGAAATTCCTTCATTGGTAAAGTCAGGTCCACCCGATCTTGCTCAACCCAATAACTCGCATTCCCATCTGAATCCTGCCCAAACTCCGCCACATCCACCTTAATCTCCGTACACAGATCCTTACTCGCCCCTTCCCAACTTTTCAGTCTGACTTCCTTCTTACCAAACATCCACCCGAGCTGGTTCTCCGCTTTGATTTGGTTACTGTGGGCGGAGACATTACTCGATGTGAGGGAGAAATGGTCGAGCCAATTACGGAGGGTACGGGCGGAGATGGTGAAGGAAGAGGGAGTAGAGTCGGGGTCGATATCCACACGGATGAATTCATTTTTGGCGAGATTGAGAGTATGCATTTTGGTCACGCCTGGCTGTGTCAGCTTATGTCCGACGCACTTTGCGGAAGAGCGATCCGCGCAAGGAAGCTCACCATGCTTGCACACAAGACGCACAATCAAGACGCTCTCCCGGGACAACGGATCGGCATCGTACTGTTGATCGTCGTCGAACCCCGGGAATGCGGAGTCGGACCTTGGTGTCCCGCCATTCGTTCCCGTATCGCTATGACTCCCATTTGCTGAAGACGCTGAAGCGGTGCTGTGCACGGTTTTTAGCTCGCCCTTGGGATCGCGAATCAGGAGGTCGAGACGTTCGATCGTAGTGACGGAGGAGGCTTTGCCTAAGACCGCTAGGACGCTCTGATGGTTCAGCGAGCGTTCGTTGAGGGATGTTCCATCAAAAGCCAGGCCATGAAATCAAGTAGCAATTGGTCGGACGGGAGAAGGAATTGAAGAAGGAAAAGGGACAAAGATTGCAGGGTATTGTGTTTAAGGATCGTATTGCGCCGGAGCGGATGCCCGCTCTCGTAGATTCTCAAGGATGTAGAGGATTCTCTCCTTCTTCCTTCAGTCTTCCCTCATCCTAGCAGCAAGGGCACTAGTACTCAGACTCGAGCTGTTCCCCCTCTTGGTCCTCGCACATATCCTTCTTCCGGGGGCCATACCGCCTTCTCGAGGGAGCGGCAAGCTGAGGTAATGATCCGGCTCACCTTGACCAGTAAACTACACTTCACTCCCTTCCTCCTCTCTGACGGACTCCCTAGAGCGGAATAGCGCGAGAAGAATTCAGGCTGAAGCTTGAACAAGCAGAAAGCGGAGCTTGACGAATTGGTTACTGCGAACTCCCACTTATGGAAGTCAGCTTATGGTCTAAGATTACGACATGAAGGAAAGGTGCAGCTCACCAGATCTTTATTGGCGTGGATACATAGGTCGTCTCCATACTTGCTTGCGCACTGTAGAAGGCGGACGAAGTCTGAGGGATGAGCTTGTTCACTCTTGATAGCCCTGTTTGAGGCAGTTTCAAGCCTTCTTCAGCTCACCTTTGAGATGCCTCACGTCTATCGAAGCCTGCATGATAGCTAGCTACCCCTCTTGCATGGCATGTATAGAGGAAAGAAGCAAAGGTATGGGATCGCGTCCCGACTTGTCAACAAAAGTTCTGAAACGACGCGCGGATTGGCGCACGGTCATATCTCGGCATGTCGGCGATCGCCGATATAGTCTCCAGATCGAGATTTCGGCCAGCCATAGATGTCATACACTTCTTGCTGTGCTTACATGGGTACACAGGTATGGTATCTGCCTCAGAGATAGCAGCGAGGGCAAATAGAGAGGCGCAGACGGAAAGAGCGGTAGGTCTGCGCAAAAAGATGCATCGGGACAAGCGCCAGCTAATCGGCTAGTACCGGATACAAATTGAGGGTGGTCTCAAGGGCGCACTGAGATGGACGCTATATGGCGCTGCGGTAGTGGGTGCCGCTCATCTCTACTGGCCAGTATTTAGGTGAGGACGAGTTCTACCCCATACCGAGCCGGTGAAGTCTGACGCATCTAGACGGCAAACCCTAGCCATTAAAGGCTTCCTAGTATCCTCATCCTCCGTCTTTGGCCTGGTAGTCGGCGCAGACTCCCACCTCTTCAAATATGAACATAAGCTGCGGCTGGAGGAGAATGAGATACGGAAGTATGCGCGGAACGCTCTTGCAATGGAGGGGAAGATAGCGACAGAGAGAGCGATAGGCGAGTGGAGGTCGATACATGAGGGAAGGGTGATGAAGGAGATTGAAGAGAAGAGGGCGAGAAGATTGGCAGAGGAGTGATGGAAACCCGTTGGATGATTGTATCTCAGGATGCCTTCTGCTGTGAACGACAGCAGGGCGGGATTGGAAGAGGTGTAGCTACCCAAGGATGGTGAGTTCTGTTCCGTCTGACTGCTCGCCACGACGCGATGTAAAGATCGCTAGCTCATAGTCTAGAATATGTATAAGCAGATGTATCATACCCAACAAGCCTTCATGCTGTCATCAGTTCATGAATTATTAATGATGCTTCGAGACGGAACGCCACAAGATACCTCTCATAATCACCTTCGGGCCCACTCTGTCGCCGGCCGCTGGCCTCGACCCAAGCTCAGCCCTTTCGCTTCCACATGAGCTGATCTCATTTAGTGCAGACTGAGCGTGTAGGTTCAGAAAGTCGCGCCTAGATGGCCCGCTATCCTACAAGGGTAGATGCATCTGACCTTTACCCATTTCTTCTAGATCCACATCGATCATCGAACCGGGCCCTGCTCCGGCTCCTCGTTCAAAATGATCGCATAGTCCTCCGGCGTTCCAGGGCTGAACATCGAGGCCGGATCTTCACAGACAATTCTCAGACCCTTCTGCAAACCGAAGGTTCGTAGGTAATCTTCTCTCGGAAACTCAACGACAAACGCCACATCCTTCGCCGTACCCTCTTTGACACCTTCCAGCCGACCATCAAAGCGGCACTACATCATCAGCCAATGCAACGCGCAGCCCTATATCATGTCCAAAGCTCTGTGTAACTCACTTTGGGCGTCTTGTGCTCCCCGAGATTAAACACGAGATCATCACCATCAATGACCGATCCATCCTCGTCCAATTCATACCACGTCGATATGGTAAAATCGGCAGCACCAGGTCCATTCTCCGTGTATCCGAGCTGGACGCATGCTCGGTCTGTCTGAGGTCGGTGCCGCGAGTGTTCAACTGCCAAGACTAGAGCAGGCAGGAGAGCGATGAGAGCGAGCAAGAGATTGGGTTTGAAAAATGGGTTACCGGTGAACATTTGCTTCAGAGCTGTACTGTTGGCAGTTGAGATTTGAGACCTTGCTGATTCGATAGGAGTCGGAACGGGCGGTCGCAGGATGGAAAGCAGTTCTCTTATGCTCTTACAGACGACAACCAGCCGGGGAGTCATCCTTTCATGAAATCGACACTTACCCCTAGCTTTAGCACGTACACGCGGAGCCACCCCAGGACCCCCTGACGTCGACTTAAGGGACAATGACATGAATTGTATTCTCCTGACGGAGCTGACGGAGCTGACGCAATAGATCTAAGTGTCGCCTGTTGTATGGATTATTCCACATTGATAGCTCCACCAAACACACATGTATACCTGAATGTAACCCAAAGAACATGCGTGAAAGCCTATATTCTGTGCCTTCCATGCCACTCAACCCTGCCTAGCCTTCAACTTAACCTTAAACCCGCCCAAAACCTGTTGTACGCCGAGACCCGGGCGCTGTAGATTCGGCTTGAGAGTATCGGACAATAATTCAGCGTCGAAGAGATGTGTGAATGCAGCGATGAATGTGAGGATTTCGGCAGAAGCGAAATGTCGACCTGCAGCTAGCGTAAGCACTAGCTCCCAAAATCAGCCTGAGTGGACTCACCTTCGCACATCGATACTCCACCTCCAAAGGGATTCATAGACCGTCCCTTCGCTCCCTCACCCAAAAATCTATCAGGATTCCAAACCCCCGCAGCAGGACCCCATTCATCCTCTTCTTGCGTCGGGACCCTCGTAACACAAACCACCTGTTCGCCCGCCTGTAATTTCAAACCCCGGCCATGTCCCACACCACTTGGAAGAAGATGAGCCGGTATGACACAATCATCTTGCACCACGCGCAATGAGAGGGTATCAACGTGATATCGCAGTGTCTCTTGGAATATCGCATTGGTAAGTGGTAATAGTCCCGGAAGGTCCGGTTGGGGTTTATGAAGGAGTGTAGAAAGTGTCGGTGGGTCTAATATGGAAATGACTGTGGATATCTCTGTACGTAGTCGAGAGAGGATAGAAGGATTTCGGATAAGTTCAACTACCGCCCATATACCCGCTATAAATTTCAGCCTCGCCAAAACCTTAGGAAGAAGAGATGGGACATACCGTACGGAGCATTAGCCTCCAAGGCCCATATCTCCGATAAAAACAGACTAGCAATATCCCTCGCTGGCCATCCCTCCTTCTCACCACATTCAACCATTCCCGCCATACTAGGTGCGATATCCTTCTTATACTCGTCTGAGCAGCTCTCCCACCAATCAGTAATGATGCACAGAGCATCATCTCGTGATTTCTCGGCGGGTCGACGGGCAAGTTGAGGTAGAGCAGAGAGGTTGAGTAGAGGGAAAGCAACGTCGAAGGCCATGAAGGGTGCCTTGAATTTGGCGTGCGGAAACGATTTGGAAAAGAAGGCGATGGACGAGGATTCGTACTGACATGTCAGCTGGAGATTATCATGATCTAGGTAAGGAGACATACCAAAATGTCAAAAGCGTATTCGGCGAGGTCAACAACTTTCCCCTCGGTACTCAGACTCCCAAGCTCCCTGGCCATCCGCTCTTCCAATAAATCTGCGTAACGCCTTATCAACGCTGCAATGCTCCCTGGCTGCATGGCTCGATGATGACCAGGAAACACCTGATCATCCATGATGTCGGACTGCGCATGATTGTTGTTCTGCAGATCAGCTAGGAACGCAATATGTCTCCAGCTGAAAGGATACGGACCATGCCAAAGATAATGGACTGCATAGATCGTCTGAAATAGAGAAAGTCGCTAGATCATCAATTCTACTTTGATCGATGCCAGTCTTGAGAGACTCACAAGTTCTTAGAGTGCTTGTAGACATAACTGATCAACTAGCCCCCATCAGCGCCCGCTCCGGCCATATCAGGGGACCAATCAACTCACTCCGGGAGTAACGACGAATGTCCTGACCTCTCCCATTGCTCTCAGGCGGAAAGCAGGTCCATAATTCCTCACGCAAGTTTTCCAGAAGCTATCACCTTTGGTCATGGACAAGCCATTGCCCAAGAAGGGGATCCAGTCCGCTACGAGGGGAGGACGGGGGACGGCATCCTTCAGTCCTGTGCCTGCGTCGATCGAGCTGTATGTCGGGTAGACATACGCGTAGTAGAGTCTCCGAAGGAGGATGTAGAGTGGTAGGACCGCTAGAGCCACGAAGAAGGTTGTCATCCTTGGCGATGATGATAGAGATAGATGAAAGCTCTACTTCTTTGGCAGGAGGCTGCAGAATCCAATTACGTCACGCGTTTCATCATGCCCGCTGCAAACCAGTTGTTGCAGGGGCGAAGAGTCAGGTCACAGTGGCAGGTATCACGAGACACAGACTGAGACCCTCAATGGGAGTTATACTCGAGGGAGTAGAATCAGAGCTGGATACATCCTACTTCATTTGCAATTTCTCCCCTACGCTCACGCTTTCCAGCACCACTACGACGTGCCCGCCCGACCCAGATATCACAGCAACCCAACAATCTACCGCCTCCTAGGTGGTGACTCCCCTCTCCTAGGTGGCGACTCATACCTCCTCCCTGACGACCGCGGGGGTGTATCATCATACCTTTCCCTTCTGGACCCACGAACAGGCGACGGACTACGGCGCTTCGACGAAGTTCGTGGTGGTGGTGGTGGTGTGATCGTCCTCGACCTCGACCTTGATCGACTCGGGCTGTACTTCCTCCGGGGTGGCGAAGCGCGTCGACTGGCTTGATTCTGGCCATTCCTAGACAGATACCTCGGTGGACTCCTCGAGTCGCTCTGGTCCCTCCTCCTACTCTCCTCCTTCTTGATTGGTGGTGGTGTCCTCCTACTCCCTCCCCTCCCTCTACCACCCCGTCGACTATCCTCCGAATCAGACTCGTCCGAACTATCATCTGACGAGCTGGAAATGACCGACGATTCATCCGAATCCTCATCCGACGAGCTATCTTCATCCTTCACCCTCCCCCTATCCGCCGCATGCTGCGCAGCGAGCAATCTCGGCGCATCGGCCAAAAAGGCTCTCATATCCTCCGTGACTTTCCCCATTCCTATCGACGTAAAGTAATTGATGGCGAACCGAGTATTTTTAGGATTGTCCATAGGGAATAATCCGGCGAATGCGGGTCGGAGATCAGGAATTCGGAATCGCTCGACCACTTTCGTATTACCCATTTCTTCAATCATTTCAGTCATCATGATTTTGACAAAGATTCGACTGGAAGAAGTGGTCTCGTCCTCATTCATATGAACGACGTGCAGGACCGCCCATGAGATACCGTCGGATGCGATTAGGTGACCGAAGAATCGACCAATGTTTCGTAGCTTATTGGTTTCGTATCGATGGATCGTCTCGTAGTACTTTGCGAATGCTTCTTGGAAGCATTCGGTCCAAATGCGGTTGAGCTTGCAGAGTCGTTCGCCGATAAGACCGTAGAAGTTCGAATAGGTACGTTCTTGCGAACAACACTCGATAATCATGTTGCACATTTCGATCTGCCAATCAGCACCGCTTGTACACTGATAAAAGTAGTCACTCACCTCTCGGCCTTCTGGCAGATTGATCTTCATCAACTTGTGCACAGCTTCTTCGAAGTTGAGCTACTGCGTCAGCTTATGCGTATGATCTGCTGACTCAAACAACTTACGGAATTCATGATGGTCAGATAAATCGTCCGCCTCAGATTGATCAGATTCGTCTCCGTCATATCCGTAATCCCCTCCTTCTCCGGAGCGGCTGCATCTTCCTCGTCCTCACTATCTTCCTCGCTCCCTGATTCCCCAGACTCTGAACCATCCGACCCCTCCAAGATCTCCTGCTTGATCACGACATAACGCTCTTCATTCTCGAGGAAGTTTGGGTCGGCCTTGAAGAGATCTGACTTGGTCAGCTCAAACCTTCTTAGCTCGTGCTTTCTGGGTGTACGACAACTTACTCAAACTTTCCAATACTTGCAACTCATCATCCAATGTGATCCGATGCGTGATCTGTTCTTCCTCCTCCACTAGATCCAATCCGGGCGGAATCGTAGGATTATCCTTATACTTGTCTTTGCGAACTTGGAACAAAACCTCAATCATATATTGACATCGTTTCGAAATAGCGCCTTCATGCAGGACCGCCCTGAACCGCTCAAAGATTGTGTTGTTGGCTTTTGGCGAATGCTCAGCGAGGAAGAATCCGACTTCGCGCATAAAGCCTACGGCAACTTCGATAGAGTCGTCGGTGGGCCGTTCGAGGCATAACAGAAGGATTTGAAGAGCGACGAGCTCGTGTGCTACGTATTGATTGACGAGGTGGGCGATGAAGGTGGAAGTGGCATTGCAGACGACCTACGTTTGTTAGTTGGACCTTCGTGAAGATGAGAAAAGGATCAGCTCACCTTGTCATTCCGCTTGTACGCTCGTCGGAACTGACTGATGAGTCGCACTAATACCAACTCTCCGACTTGAGGCAATTTGGTGTTGACGATAGCGACCAGAGCGGCGAAGATAGGTGTGAATGGCAGGGAAGATGCCTGGGCACGCATGACTGATCGAGCAAAGAGCCCCTTGCCACGAATTAGATTCTCGCCAAATAGCTCAGGGATGACATGTTTGATGTTCGAAGTGTTGACCTATTTTATCAGCTTCGGTCCCCATACAATCGGGAGCACAATTGAACTGACCTTGTTGATCAGACCGTTGATACTCTTCCTTAGAGCATCCCAGCTCAGTCTCTGATACTCTGCACTAGCCTTATTCTTCGACGCCTCGGCTTGTAAAAGCCTGAGTCTGGCAGGAGGGATATACGCGCCTCCCGACCGAGATCCTAGAAGCTTCGCAAACTCCGCTTTGGCAGCTGCATCCGCACCGCCTACGTCGCCTGTCGGAGCAGCGTTGTCCGTTCCATGACCTCTGAGAGGTTTGGTTTGAATGGTTGCGCGAGCTGGAGGGGGAGTAGGGGAGTTAGGGCCATGTCGGGCTCGACGGGCGGCGGGGGATGCGGATCGGTCAGCGGGTTGAGGTGAGGCGGATCTAACTTGTTAGCTCAGAAGAGGAGTTTGAAAGCTCTACGAACTCACCTCTTGCGCTTGTAAGCTGAAGACTCATCCGGTCCTGAACTCCGGGATGGGGAATGGGTAGAGGCGGAGGGCGAGCGAGACATTTTGGACTCGATGATATGGTCCCTTTTTCTTGGCTATGCCACAAAGTAGACCTTTTGCGTACTCCTCGCTGAAGCTATGAGCTGTACGATCCAGTCTGGTCGATAGCTAGTGATGATTGGGTATCGTATTGATGTGGCAGAGGCGGTATCAATTTCCCCGATGGTATGACGTGGCGCCAGGATCTGAAAGTGGCGCCAGCATGCAAGCCTTTGCCACTTCTTCGCCACCACCTTTGTCGCCACTCTAGCTACACCCACCCAACAATATCGCCGCGGCATCGATGCGGAATGACATGGTAACCAAATTAGCAGATTCCAAGACAACGGCATCATCACTGATCATCTAGACGAACAGGACAACACGTCGGCAGACACTGTAGAAGGGAAAAGTGCTCATTGACGATCGATTTACCCGCCGCGCAAGACCGGGCTGCGGCAGGCGATGCTCAAGACCTCCATAAGTCTGAATAGTACAGTTCATATTGCACTTTTCGTTTCAGCTGAAATCCAAGCAAAGGAGTCTGCACATGGGCAGCATCAGAACTTCGGAAGCACGATAAGCTGTCGATCCATCCATGTTGATTGCAGTCATGAAACGTTGAATGGCACTTGGGCCGAAAGCTGTGGAGCAAAGTACTCGTTGATCATTTGGTGTGTCGATAAGGAATGGACACAGTGGACTGTGGAACCACATGCGGCGATTTGGCCGTTGGAGCGCGGGGGCAAAGGAATATCACTTTCAACTAATTTGCGCAGGAGAACACTACTCGTTGATCATTTGTTGTGTCGGTCATGAATGGATCAAATGGAACCACATGCGGCGATTTGGCCGTTGGAGCGCGGCGGCAAAGGAATAACACTTTGGTTCCCATCGCAGCTTCGCGGATCAGTCATGGCGTGATCGGGGATCCCCCTTTCCAGACGTATTTAAGGCGCGCCTCTGGCCAGTGTCCATGTCTGATCATTCGATACACTGTCACACTCTGCCTGCTAGGATCAGCTCAGCAATACGAACACGTATACTCATTGTCCCCATCACTATATCCGAACACATCGATATCTCATCATGTCAAGCACGCAGCCTGAGTTGAACTACTCTCACTCCGACAGCATCCCCCCCAATCCGCCGAGAGCCGAATCGGTCGACAGCGACGCCGCGCCTCCAAACGCGAACCCGGCAGTCGACACGTCCAGCGGGGAGGCTGCGTTGAGCACTGTCAGCAATGCAAGCGCGACGTCAAGACACGCGGTCCTGGCTGACAATGGTTTCACCGATGAAAGGCCGGTCGGGCGCGCGCTCGTGCAGCAACACTTTGACGCACTTTTCTGCCTCGATTACACTTTTCAAGAGGTGAAAGCGGCCATCAAGGAAGTGGAGAGCTTCAGAAAGTCACACCCCGCTGGCACCAAAGATGAGATGGCCAAGCACATCGACAAGACTTATTGCGGGAGCGACGGCAACCACAAAAGCTTGTGTCGCTCTGTCGACGGCATGCAGCTGAGCTCAGACGATCTGCGCGATTGGTGACGGTACAGTCCACGTCCTGTATCTAATACTCGCGAGTCCGCGGAACAATTGGGCTGGAGATGGGATCTGTCAGGCATGCATTATACTCATATCACACTTGTACCCTTAAATCCGTTGAGCCCGATCTTCATGCCCTATGGCATCTCCCAAAGGCAACAATGTTGCTTGTAGCCGAGCCCTGAGCTAGCTCGCCAAGCTCACAGCAATCATCGTTGATCTCTACCCTCATATATACAGCGCCCACTACTCACCAGCGGCCCGCTTCTTCTTCTTCCGCTTGACTTTGATGACCTGCACATCCCCTGCTGAGGTCGGTACATCCCCGCCATACTCCGCCACCAGTCCTCCAGTCCCTTCACCCTCTACCTCCTTCGGCTGCACCGCATCAACCTTCCCTTCCCCATCGGTACGCGCATCTTGCCCTACTGGACCATTCGGTACCTCATTCTCCACCCGATCCAAATCGTACTCCTCAAATTTCCCATTGGCTCGCGTCGCTCTAGCCACCGCTGACGGTACATGATCATCCAGTAGATCAACACCTGCCAATCCCTTCTTTTCTCTGACGGATTCTGCACCGATCACCGGGAGGATGGGATCCGATACGCCGTCCGGCATTTCCCCATTCCGGTCGAAATCTGGCGGTGGGGCTACCGTTTTCTTCCCCTTCGATTTCGATTTCGCACTCTTTGATGATTTCGACTTCGAAGGAGGTGGACCATCGACGTCGTCCAGGTCTAATCGGACTATGGGTATGTCGTCGATAGTATCCAAATCTTCCTTTTCGCCGAGATAGTATGGATCGTCTTTATGTCTTTCTCGACGTTCTCTTCTTCTCTATAGCGCGTCAGCCACGGCCCTTGTCAATTGCTACGTGACGTACCCGTTCCCGCTCCTCCTTACTCTCTTCCAGCCCATCATCTCTCTTTCTCCCTTTCCCCTTCCCCTTCTTCCCACCCTCCCTTATAACCCTCCTCAATTCATCCATCCCCTCTCCACCTCCCTGACCTAGATCCACTTCCTCCTTCTCCTCCTCACTGACCCCTTCTCCAACCTCATCCTCGACGCCCAGCCACCCACCGCCGGGAACTATATCCCTGTCCAGATCCAACCCCTCGGGAACAGGTACAGCAGCCTGAGCTGATGATCCCACGGCATTCAGCTCGTGTGTCGTAAACAGTGGTTGGAGGAGGAAGAGACTCTTGGGGTAATTTGGCGCCGCATCACTCGTACCCGATCCAGATGCAGTTTCGGATGTACCGAAGCCATCATCCAAGCCTGGAATGTCGTTTCGCCCCATAGGCTTTACTGGAGTCTTGTGGGCAGCCAGGTCGGCGTGAATGATTTTGAGGAAGACATCGAGCTCCACTGCACGTTCCTGAACCTCGATATCGGGATGGCGGAGGAACGGTTGAATGCCCGATTGGACGGAGGAAACAAGGTCTTTGGTTTGCGTGTGGTGGTCTGCTGACCACTTGCCGGAGGAGGTGGCGAGGTATGTACCAAGGATTTTCAGAGTGGCGTGTAGTGAGAGAGAGATGAGAGTGGGTGTAGATAGGGCGAGGGAGGGAGGGAGGAGGGCCGAGATGGTGCTGAGGGGTGAAGAGAGGGAGCTGGCATAGTCAGTAATCCAAAACGGAAAATAGCTGGGAACTCACCTCGAGTACTCGCCACATATCCATACAGCAGCCTGGACAACACCTTCATCACCTTCTATCTCCCGTCCCCTTTCCCTCAATTCTTCATCCGCCAAGACTTTCTCCAGTACTCTTACTGTCGATTCTCTCACGGACCTCACCCTCCCTACAACATCCAATAACATATCTCGCACAGTAAAGCCGACATCTACCTTGCTCACGTAGCTAACGTCGACTAGCAATGAAACAACCCATTCGAAGTCCATGACGTTCGCGTAGGTGTTGGCAGCGACAATAGAGAGGAGGCGTTGGGTGAGAAGGAGTCGATATGCTGGAGTGAGTGAGAGTGCAGTAGCGGTCTCGCGAGGGCTAGAGGTGGACGTTGAGATTGCTTTGAGGGACTCTAGGGCGGAAGGCAGGGGGGTCGATTCAGTTGGAGAGAGATGTGAGAGTAATTGATCTGATATCGATTGGAGGTTGTCTCGGTCCACCTAAGAAGTTAGCCAATGATGAAGCTGAGATAGGAGGGATAACATGCCATAGCTGTGACGAGCTCCAAAGCTCTCATCCGAATAGACACATCGGGATCGTCAAGACTTTGTAATACCTCTTCCTGATACTCCGCCACCATATGCGGGTGCGTTGGCGTTATCTTTACCATAGCCAGTAGAGATATGTATCGCACTGGTACATCAGCTGACGGGGCGCATTTTCAAGGTGGGTGACTGACGATTTTGATCTCCACCTTCATCCCTGAGATATCCACCCAATTTCTCTACGCATACTCTCGCCAGAGCATCACTCTCCGGTCTGTCTGGATCCAACATCCCACCCGTGATGCACGTACGCACACACTCATACAAGAGCGAAATAGCCGAGGTTGACGAGATGAGGTTCGTTATTGGCGGCAATAGTTTGCGAACCAGACGTGGTTCGAGTGGTGTCAAGATGGCAAACTGGTATTCAGCCTATTTTCAATCGTTGAAATAAGGACGTACCAGCTTAACAACTTTGATCAATGTCCAATTATTACTGCTTCCCGTCAAGATGCCAAAGAGCTCCGGCGCCAATGGCAGGTAATTTCTCCCTCCCTGTCTTCTCGCCAGCTCCATCACCACGCTGACGCATGCGCCAACTACACCCTGATCATCGTCTGCCAACCTCTCGCGCAGGCGCGGAAAGCCCTCTCGTAGCCCTTCAGGAAACGCTTCCCAGCATGGAAGAAGGCATAGGACGGCGCGCTTTCGTATCCGAGGTGAAGAGTGGGTGAGGAGGTGAAGTAGATCCGGATGTAGGGTATGTGAGAGTGAGGGTGAGAGGGACAGCAAGTGGGGAAGAGCTGTCAAGGGGAGTGGGGGAAGGGGGAGATGTGGCGACATCAGATCCTATTGAGTGAGCGAGTGATCCTTCGAGTACCTTCTCCCGTATCTGCCCGCGCAGGTACAGCTCAGCGAGCAACTTACCTTCTTGATGCCATTTACAGTCAAGACCACTTCCTCGGTATCGCCCGAGAAAGCCAAGGGGGATGCGAAATATCCCAATTCTAGAAATTATCAGCACTTCCTCCTGACGCTGTTCACGAATCGTTAAACATACGCTTCAAGTGATATCTTGGCGAGCTCATCACCTCGACTACGTGAAATGCGAAGCCGGTTGGCGGAGTGATAGGGTAGAGCATTAAGAGCTGGAGAGTGTCAGTCATTGTCCCCGTGAGACTTCTCAAATCCGCATGGTGCCTCTGTTCCCGGCACATCCTCTCACGTCTCCCCTTCGAGCTTTAGAGACTCACATAGCAGGTCTTGATGATACCCTCAGCCTTCAATGCCATATCTTTCCCCTTGAGCTCCACCCGGATCTCATCCATGGCCTCAGCGAGGAACGCATCTTCCTGAGCCTTGCTCGACGCCTTATGGGCCCTGAGACCTCTGATGAGATCTTGCAGCGTCCGCTCGAACATTCCGATGAGCTCTACGCGGCTACTCTGATGGACGTCTATGAGGTCTCGAGGGTTTGAAGGATGTAGCGAGATGCCCCGCCGAGGTATGGGTGGACCGGGTTCAGGCACGACGCACGGACTCAATTTGGGTGGTAAAAGTTCGCCTCCCTAATCTTATCAACAGCATCACCACATCAACTCTTTGCAAACCCCTATCGATCAATACGAAGCCCGCAGAGATCTTCCCGTGGCAGGTACCTACCGTTTCAACGCGGCCACTGCAGAAAGATGGACGTCCCACGTATAGTCAAAACCCAGATAACGATTGGCGAACTTGACCCTCCAGTCGATTTGATCACGGGTCAGTCTCACTAGGAGGACTAGTACGGCAACGTGAGATATGCTGACTCCTTGCAGGTGTCAACGATGGGAAAGTGCAACTTCTCGAAGTGGTGAAGGCGCTAGGAGAATATCTCACCTCGGTCGAAGATGGGGTACGGCTTAAAGGTGAGTTGATATCGCAAACGATTCGCCCAAGGCAGGAGAATGAGGATGGCATGGGATGGAGACCACCAGGCGTGAGCGGCACATACAATTGGTCGCTCAGGTGGCCGGAATAAGACTCAGAGTCCAGTCCAAGGTCAGGCAGGACGTGCGGGGAATGTGGAGATTCTGGTGTATCAATGTCATGATGTCCACATGGCTGTTTCGATCCTTCACCGAGATCTGAGCAATGTATGCTCATGCCTCAGGCTTGACCTTCCTGTCAAATCTCATCAAAGGCACCGCCCCAAGCAGATTCAACCGGCCAGCCAGTAAGTTAAAAGTGTTCAAGACATGTATATTCCCAGAACCGCAAGCTAAACTCGCGCAGCTGTTACTCTCACCCGATTCTTCTCATCGAGTTTGGACGATTTCGACTCCCTTCCACCGTCGCTACAAGCTCTGCTGGTCCTATCGAAGCTTCCCACATTTGACGATGACGCCGCAGTTGAAGTCTATCGCGCGATCTGCGATAATGTCAACATGAAAGCATACACGCAGGTCACTCGGAATCTTGTCTATCAGCTATTCGACTCCTTCCTCGCCAACCACCGGAGTGGTATGTTGTATATACCTGGCTAGAACTAATGTCACTAGCTTTAAAGTCCATGGGCGCCGATTTCCTCAACAGCTACACAAAGATGGTAGATGGTGAGAAGGATCCTCGGAATTTACTGCTACTGTTCGCCATGGACCGTGTCATCCTCCTTGAGTTCGATATCAGCCAAATGGTCGAGGTGAGTTGCTCGATGACAGGCCATGCCAACATGTGAGGGCTGATCCAGTAGGACTTCTTCGACATTACGTTCTGCTATTTCCCGATATCGTTCCGCCCACCACCAAATGATCCATATGGAATCACGGCGGACGATCTCAAATCGGCTTTGCGGCAATGTATGGCTGCCACTCCTCTATTCGCCAAAATGGCGATACCGCTTTTCTTGGAGAAGTTCGTTTCGGCCGCAGGACCAGCTATGGTGAGTCCTACATGCTGACATGGCCGATCCGCCAATCTGATCACGCGCAGAAAGATCTCATGTTGACTATGGGCGCATGTTTCCCTGTGTATGGGGCGGAAGCGGTGGCGGAGCGCGGTACAGAGCTATGGGAAGCAATCAAGGTCGAGGTGAGTCACTCTTTCGTTCCCCATTGGTCGAACGATCATCTCACGTTCCAGATCTTATATCAATCCGATAAATCAATAGAGGCCGCTTCATTAGCAGCGCTCGAATCACTCATGCTTACGCTATATCCCAAGCCAAAAGATGCCCCTGTCGGACTAGCACAAGATGTCATCAAAGAGTGCTTGAAGCTGCTGGAGGAACCAGAAAAAAGTACAAGTCTTGCAGCTACCAAAGCCCTCGTGGCAATGTTCAACTCTACACGTGAGCTGACCGCGTCCGTTCGAAGAGCCTCAAGCGCACGCATAGCTAACCTGATAGCTGCTGTAGGGCCATATACCGTCTCCCAAGCTCTTCCCCACATGTTCCGCCACTTCAACCACCCAGCGCACCCCTCACATCGCACTCCGATCCTATGGTCCCTTACCTCCCTGCTCATCGCCGCCTCGAAGCTGTACAGCACGCCCAACGGATCACGGCAGTATAGCCACGAACGCCCATTCGAGCAATTTCGCGAAGCGCTCATGGATACCCTTCGTGAGGGTCTGCGGACGAACGGATTGAAAGAACCAGCGGCGAGAGGATGTGTTGCTCTGAGTGAGATAACGGGGATGTGGAGTCGGCCTGAGGTTGAGGAGGTTGTTAAGGCAATGGATGATATCGTGCTCAACGAAGAGGATGGTGAAGTCCGGTGAGTTTCTCGACAATTTGGCCAATGGTGTGGTACGGCGAACCAGAGCTGATATACTAGGAAAGCCGTGTTGAAGAGCGTCGTCACCCTCGCCCAAACCTATCCCGCCATTATAGAATCTTCAACTCTACCTCTTCTCTTTCACTCCCTCCCCGACTCATCTCCAGGTATCTCAGAAACCGCATCTCGAGATAGGTACCGCATTGTTCTTTCGTCGCTATCAGAACTCTGCGCCCTTCCCGCTCTATTCGAGACGCTCCTCATACGCATTTTAAATAAATTGGACGTGGTAGCGTCTGCGCCAGGAGTGGAGAGTGAGCAGAGGGAGTGTGAAGTGGCCTACTCGTTCGACCTCCTCAATTGCCTCTATGGGGTCATTGTCGAGAAGATTGAGGCGAAACATGTGGATGTGATCAAGCACTTTGATACGATCGTACCGCGATTGACGAGCTTGGCGGTGGAGGCTAGTAAGGGGAAGATAGGAGGTGAAATACCTGTCTGGAGAGATCGAAGACTGTTGGGGCTTGTTGGAAGAGTCATCGACCGACTTGTATGGGAGTTGCCAGCTGAGTAAGTTTTCAGTAATGTCTGATACGGGGTGAGCTTTTACTGATCGTTCCAGACGGCAGGCCAAGTACCTCGCCTCAATACATGGAGCTTTCGAGAAGGGCGAGATGGCCGGAATAGTTTCTGGAAGCACACAATGGACCGCAGGCTCTCCACTTAGGGTCAGCTAAGTCACTGAAATGTTGCTTAAGGAATAAAAGCTGACACAACAGGCTGGCGCTCCCAGTTCTGAACAGAACCTCATAGTTATCTACTCGTCAGCCATCCAATCCCTCAAACCCGACGTAAGCTTTCTCCCTTCTCACCCATTGTTTGATGAGGATGTGCTGACCCCTATAGACTATCCTCCCATTCCCCTCCTCCGCCGACTTCCTCGCCAAGATAATCCACTGGACGATACATCTCGCCCCTTCCCCATTCCATCAACACTACGCTCTGGAGCTCATCACTGCTTTTGTCAACAAGCGATATACCTCCGAAGGGATGGAGGAGGCTTTGGAAGGCATGTTGGAGCGGATATGGGTGGGAGATCTGCAGGATTCGGAGAAGGAGGAAGGGGTGAGGCAGAGGGCTCTAGCTGTGTTCTTACATGTGAGTTGCCGTTATATGCCTTTTGATTGGGCGAGGTTTCGAACGATATTCAGTGATGATGCATGCTGATGAACACAGATTACTCGAGCATTGGCTCTTGTCCGGCATCCATTGGCGTACTCTTCCGTCGAGAGAGTGATCGATGTGCTCAAATTGTCATATTACGATCCCGTCATTGTTGGAGAAGCAGCAAGGGGTCTGGGGATAGTAGCGAAGGGAAAAGGGGATGATAAAGCTAGTCATTTAACAGCGAAAGTGAGTCATCATTTTAACGCATATCCCATTGCGAGCCGAGCTAATCCTTCCCAGCTATTGTGGGCTCAGAAGATGTGGAACTTTGCTCTGCCGAAGCTCATGGAAGGAGATGCAGACGCGAAGGGTAGGCTCTCTTTTGAAATTTTGACCGAATGGATACACTGGCGCTGACAAATCTAGGCCGAGAACGCTTAGTATACCTCTCAGCATTCGCCTCACTGTTACCGCTCGTTCCCGCCTCCTTGCTAGCCTCGGAATTATCGAATGTAAGCGATCCATCCTTCTAGAATCCTACGCAGGGTCCGGGGACACCCACTGACGATACAGATTCTCCCACTTATGATCCGCACCTTGTCCCTCCCTTCCCCCGCCGAACGTGCGCATGCCATAACATCGCTAGAAAGTCTACTAGAGACGTCCAACTCGTCTTCAGCGGTAGATGTGCTAGTGCATAAGAATGCGGAAGTTATCGTCGAGGGTTTGTTGAAGAGTGTGGGGAGAGTGCCAGAGATGGGAAGTTCAGCTGTAAGTATTTTTGAAAAACAACTAACCACCCTTCGGCCTATGTCTCGGAGTCTAATGTCTCGTGATGAGTAGCTGATAACATCTGTAGGCTGTCCGTGGGAATGCTCTCAAGTGTCTAGCGGCAGTACCAGACGCTATCAGATTCGAAACTCTCAGCGGTCTGAAAGGAGTCGTCTTGAGAGAGTTGGGTAAAGCGCTGGATGATCCGGTGCGGAGCGTGCGATGGGAGGCGGTAGAATGCCGGGCATGGTGGTACAAGTACAAGTAGATCTCAGAAGATCTTGTTGAGATATGTTGACGTGCCCATTGACTTCTGATTCGACGATCTCGATGATCCGGCTCACGGCAGGATCAGAGTTCAGCGCGCGCCGCAAGCGTTACTCACCTGGCCAAGTCAAATCGCGATCGAGTACTGTTCCGTGTCGTCACAGCGCGCTTACTTCGACAGGGGAAGGTAGGCGTAAGGATGTCAGTCCGAACACGTCACATCCATACGTCCTTTCGGTGAACCCCTGTATAACGAACAGCCTGACAATGTGATCTCGAATCCTCGATGGACTGCAAGCCAGCGCGCGCTCACCAAGTGGTCTGGGGTGCCACTTTCGCTATAACGCCGAAAGCGGCATGGTACGGTCATTGGAGTTGATCTACTAAGGAGCGACCATTCGCCATCAGCACGTGCTTTCATGATCCTTTCTTCCTCGGCCTATGCTGCAGCTGCATGGCATTTGGATCGATCTGGCCGGAGGAGACATAAGCAGTGAGGGTTGGCCGAAGAATACACCTCTTATACTAATTCTCCATGATCACTGCTTCCACGCATCAAGTAAACATCCCATCGCTAGTCTTCCGCACCAGCAAACCTCCCAGAGATCAGCCTCCACCATGTCCGATTGTCCTACTACCGTCAATGGCTTCCTGCTTTTGACTGGGCACTAGAGGCTGACCGTTCTCGAGTCCGCCTCTGTCGCCGAGTTGACCGTTTTGATGGATGAGGTGCATAAGACCGACCGAGGCTATACGGTTGATTCGCCCGCGAACGAAACCCTGTGGGCTTACTGCCTAGAGGCAACACTTGTTTGCAAGAACGAAGGACAAACAAAGGTCTCAAACGACGCGGCAGCACAGCTCTGGCTTCACCTGCTCCCGGCAGCGGCTAGTCGGCCCGAAGAGAGGAGGTTTGACGCTTGGGGGAAGAAGACTGGCGAAGACAGCGCGGTCCTGGCGCAGGAAACCTGGAAGAAGATCACGGGCCATTGATCGAACACGAGATCTGGTGGATCACTTATAGGGGAACTGGCGAGTCGAGGTGACACGGATCGATCTGATATCCGTTTTCGTGGGTATTGATGCATCACAACGCCTGAGAACGCCGTGGTAATCAGTATCGAGACAAGTCTTTCGTGATGACCAGGGATCCCTGTGCTCAGCGAGTACGCCAGCTCGCCTTGGCCGTGTGATCGATCCCCTACCGCTGTGACTGGGGAACTGATCCCACACGCAAAGGACGGGTAGTTCTCCAGGAAGTGGCTGCAAGGGGTCAGCCTCATATAGTCAGTCATCTTTCGCGGCGGGCCACGGGCTGCGGGCAGTCCTTGGGTATGTACATAGTACATGTCGAGGGGGAGGTACCATACTCGAATTTACTTGGTACTTACTTGGCGGGGCCAATCATTACGTCACAGCAACTCCTCATTCCTCATGCCACGTGTACGTGTACGCCTTTCACAAAGCGCAAGTAATCGAGCATTTACTATTGCTTCAGCCTCTCATTCAAGTCATCCACCTATCCCATACAGGCCATGACGTCCATTTCAGACCCAAAGAAGGCCGCGCACGAGCATGCTGTCTTTCTCGGCGCCCTCACCAAGGCCGCGCAGGCTTATCCCAAGCCACAAGGAGTCAAGTTCAGCTATGGCACTGCTGGCTTCAGGACTCTGTGAGTCACTAAGTATGAGCTAAGTGGAATGGACTGACGCTATTAGAGGAGACAGACTACCATCAGTCATGTTCTGTTGTGCCCTCCTTGCTGTACTTCGGTCCAAGAAGCTTGGGGGCGCCGCCATTGGAGTGATGATCACTGCTTCGCACAATCCGGAACAGGTGTGTAGGACAAAGGACCTACATAGCACCTAGCGCCAGGCTGATATAGTAGGACAACGGCGTCAAACTCGTCGACCCCTCTGGCGAGATGTTAGATCCGACCTGGGAGTCCCACGCTACCCTCCTTGCAAACTGCACTTCGACCGAATCCCTCATCAACACGTTCTTCGACTTGACACATCATCTTCACATCGACCTCACCTCTACCGCGGGGTCTATCGTGTACGCAAGAGACACTCGGCCTTCTGGAGTTCCTCTCGTCGAGGCGTTTGAGGCTGGCCTGAAGGTGTTTTCAGGTCTGACAATCGTGAACCTAGGGGTGCAGACGACGCCGGTACTGCATTATGTTGTCCGTGCGACCAATGCTAGAGAGGGAGAGGCTGGGAAGCCTACTGCTGAGGGTTATTACGAGCGTATGGCGGGAGCGTTCAAAACTCTGATTGTGAGTCGAGTTGCAGGATAGCAAAATTAGCTTTGGGCTGATTTGCAGGGCAACCGAGGCCCCCTCCCGAAACTCTACGTCGACTGCGCCAATGGCGTCGGCGCTCCAGCTATCGAGACACTATCAGATAACCTCGGCAACATACTCCCTCTCCAAGCTATGAACGCATCCACAACCACCCCCGGCGCACTTAACTCCCAATGCGGTGCAGATTACGTCAAGACCCGCCAGGCTCTGCCTCCATCTGTCGCATTGGCCCAATTCCTTGATAAGCCTGATACTCGCGGTTGCTCCTTGGACGGTGATGCAGATAGGATCATCTACTACTATCTCGGCGAAGGTGGAAAATTCCGATTATTGGATGGAGATAAGATTGCGGGATTGGTGGCGCTGTTTATGATGGATCTCATCAAGAAGGCGAAGTTGGGGAACGATGGGGAAAACGACGAGGTGGAAGTTGGGGTGGTACAGACTGCTTATGCCAATGGAAGCTCGACCAAGTACCTCAAAAGTGTAAGTTTAGCTAAGACGATTAAGTCAAGGGCCAATCAGCTGACACGTCAGCGAGGAGTCCCAGTAACCTGTGTCCCCACTGGCGTGAAACATCTCCATCACGCAGCCCAGAAGTACGATATCGGAGTGTACTTCGAAGCAAACGGACACGGTACCGTCCTGTTCTCACCTACCCTACTCGCCACTCTCCAGGCTCACGAGCCAACTTCTCCCGACAGCTCAACAGCGACCAAGCAGCTTCTCGCCCTCTCACAGCTCATCAACCAGGCCGTCGGAGATGCCTTATCCGATATGCTCCTAGTTGAGGTGGTGTTAGCGCACAGGGGATGGACAGCAGTGGAGTGGGATGCGGCGTATGAGGATTTACCGAACGTCCTCGTGAAGGTTGAGGTGGCCGATCGGTTCAAGTTCGAGACGACTGATGCGGAGAGAAAGTTGACGAACCCCGTGGGTTTGCAGGGCGCGGTGGATGATGCGGTGGGCAAGGTGGAGCAGGGCCGAAGCTTCGTCAGACCCAGTGGGACTGAGGACTGCGTTAGGGTTTATGCGGAGGCGAAGACTAGTCAAGGCGCAGAGGGTCAGTTTATTTTGTGAAAAGATTTGCCTCTCAAGCTGATTTGTGCAGGTTTGGCTACGGCTGTTTCGGACCTAGTGCGGCACTATAGTCAGCTATAGGAGGTATCGGTATTCGGCTGAAGGCTCCTTTGCTGCTCAAATTTCCTGCCGGCGGCCAAGGCCTGCGCAACACGGCCAGATACTTTTCGTTCAAAGTATGAATGACGTACCCTCCAGCGACTCATATGAGCCTGGGTAGAATCCGGAACGTGATACGACCCTCCATATGCAGCATGTGAGGCAACACCCATCGAGGCACACTACCGGCTCTAGCTATAGCCGGCACATCGGCCAAATCCGACACTGCTCCCGGCGCAGTTGCGCCTACATAAGCTTCATCTCTGTGAATACTGTATATACATCGCTGTGTCTTGACTGCATAGCGACATCGGCGCAGAATGGGAAAGCGTCCTTCAATCGATCAATGTAAGTCAACATCAAAAGTTCTTGCTTTGGGCTAGGTTTTCGATCCGTTGAAGGGTGTCTGCAGCCTTGAGCGACATTGGTACGAGGTGTCCTAGCAGACATATACAGCAACAATCCAGGGGACTTGAGGCACATCGAATGATCATGGAGCGTACTGATCAGTCCAGGCGACCACATCCTTACTTCGCGAGGCGAGATACTTGAGATTGAAGAACGCAAGATCCTCGGACGTCAATATAGGGTCTGGAAACATGTACGCTTCTTCGCCTTTGCCATTGATCATTCATCCTTGCTGCTATGGCGTGCTTATAAGGCTGTATAGGCACCGAAGACATTCCGCGATTTCTTTCTGGGATGTACTACAAAGTACGCCGATCGGACATTCATTTCCGCCCCGTCGCCGAGCGGGTCAGGGAGGGAGTCAGTGACGTTCAAGGAGGTACATGAACGTGCTGAGAGACTTGCGGGGTGGATGAGGGAGCAGGGACTCGGTATGGGGAGTAGAATTGCAATTGGGGGATCGAATTCCGCTGGGTGAGTCACCAGTATCAGATGTAGGGAAAGGGAACTGATTGGATAGCTGGGTCATAGCTTTCATGGCTGTGCACCTCATTGGCGGAATAGCTGTGTGTCTTAACGCAATGCTGTGAGTCTCCTTACCTACTAATAGTCTCATTGCGACACGAGCTGACATTGCAGACCTCAGGATTTGATGTTACATTGCCTTAAAACGACACAGCCGCATTTGATTCTGGTTGATCGGGAGCGTCTCTCTGCTCTGGACCCACTGCTAGGGAAGCTGAAAGAGCTTGGGGTAGGACCAGTGAGTACCAGCCCATGGGTGTATCTTCTAAGCTGATAAGTCCAGGTTGTTGATTTCTCGGCCGATCTCAGATGCAGCTCAGAGTCGCTAGTGGATGTCCGAGCTGCCAAAGGTCTGGAGTCCCTCAACCCAGAGAGTGATGCTGTGATCTTCTTCTCATCTGGGTGAGCTTTTAGATCAAGCTCCAAGCAGGAATCGCAGAACGAAATGCTGAACTAGGCAGGACGAGTGGTCCGCCGAAGGCTGTTCTGAGCACACAGCGGATGGCTTTGACAAACCTTTGGTCCGGGATGGTCGGTATGTCATTCCCATTCACCCCCTATATCAATTAACGCCGCTCTGATGACATCGCGTATATTAAATCTGCGCTAATGAAGGTAGCACCCGCCCGAGCTGCACTGCGCGCAGGCCTGCCAATACCCCCACTGCCCAGTATCGAAGCACCACAGCGCACCGTCCTCCTCTCCATCCCTCTTTTCCACGTTACTGGCTGTTTGTCGTGGCTCATGCGTGCGGTATTTGCCGGGAGCAAGATGGTCATGATGCGGCGGTGGGACGTGCTGGAGGCTGTGGGGCTGATAGAGAGTGAAGGCGTTACTGTCATCGGAGGGTAAGTCCATCGGAATGAAGAATTCGAGTTTTAAAAACAAAGTGGCGAAGCTGATAGACTAGGGTTCCCGCCGTTGTTGCGTCCATTCTACAATCAGCTGATCTGCCCAACAATCGGTCGTTCGAGACTGTCTTTTATGGTGGCGCCCCACCGAGTAAACAGCTTGCGGCGGAAGTGAAGGCAAGATGGCCGTCGGCTGGCCTGTAAGTTCCCAACACGGCCTTTGACACTTCTTATCTTAAAATCCCAAGCTGAGATGGTCTAGGGTACAAGGATACGGCATGACTGAGACTAATGCATATGTGTGTTCTGTCGCAGGCGGGGACTATGTGCTGAAGGCAAGTCTTCTTTTCTCGTGGATTGGACCTCATTGCTGAATACTTGTAGCCCGATAGCACGTAAGCTTCTCCTGCTGTAAACCAAGAATTTTTCGCTGACATGGCGCAGCGGCCCTGTTGTCCCAGTGACCGACGTGAAAATTGTTGATCCCTCAACACGGAAAGAAATGCCCGAAGGCAAAGTTGGACTGCTGTTGGTCAGAGGACCACAAGTCATGAAGCGATATTATGGTAATGAGGGTGAGCGTTCTTGCCCGCCTTTGTGAAGAAAGTGAGCACCAGCTGACCGTGATTTAAGAAGCAACGGCTGCAACGATAGATAAGGATGGATGGCTCGATACGGGCGATGTAGCTGAGGTTGATGAGGAGGGATTTGTCTACATCAGGGACAGACGTGAGTCATCCATCTCAATTGCCCAACTTGAGTCTGAACAAATCGAGCTTACGCTACACAGAGAAGGATATCATAATCCGAGGCGGAGAGAATGTGAGTGTCTATGTCCCCGCATTTCCTCGAATCGCGCTAATCCAGACCCCACACTGATACGTCAATTCTTCTCTAGCGCTGACCTGCCATAGATCACCTCATCAGAAGTTGAGAATGCTTTGTATGCCGATAAGAGGATCGGCGAAGCGGTAGCGATCGGGATACCCGACAAGATTCTGGGCGAGCTCGTCGGCGCCATCGTCGTTCTTCGTCGGGGTGAACATGCTACCGAGTCTGAAATCCTGGATGGTGTACGGTCAATGTGAGTCTGGCCTATCGAAAGACTCCATGCTCCAGCTCGCGGCTTGCAAGGGAGTGGTCGGTGATGCCACCAACAGCGACACAGGGGAGAAAGCCAGAGCTGATATGGAATAGATTACCAAAATTCGCCGTACCTTCTCTGGTAGTGATACAGCAAGAACCCTTGCGTGAGTCGTGTAACAATCCGATATTCAAAGCCCTATCGCTGATGTTGTGTAGCCAAGAACGTTAATGGGAAAATCGTAAAGCGCGATCTTAGGCCGATCTTGGTCCAGGAATGGGAAAGGCGGACGACCAAATCGAGTCGACAGGTACGAGCAAAGCTTTAGCGAGCTGTACTGCTAATGGCGGATTTCTGGGAATGTCTCTATACCCAAGATCGGAAGCGACTTATTGGCATGGACTAGGATGCCGATTATAGGGTACGGTGTTTATTGATGACAAGACGTGACCGATGCCTCTTGTCCAGGGGACCGAAAATTTCAGCACAACGGGTTGCTGGAGCGGTGGACTGACCCATATTGATAATTCTGATGCAAATCGCAATCTAAATTCTTGGAATCGGCACGCGACATTACGGTCAATGACAATACATGAGTGAACTTGCCTGCACTTGCGAGAGAAGTCGTGGTACAAAGAAACCCAACGTGAAGACCCAATTCCCGTCACCCCCCCTTCCCGCGCAATCGCTACCGCAACTGCCGCGCCATCCCGCCCCTCTCCCCCGCGTTCTTTCTAATTGTCTGTGGCTATTATACAGATAAGGCCGCTCGATATGCCCTGGGAGTGAGGGATAAGCGGACCGGATTTTGGTGATTGATGATTGAGCTTCTAGCGAGCGGAAAGGGGTCGTCGTAAGACATGAATTAAGGATGAAGTTGAGGATGGGGATGTCGTTGGACGGACGTAATGGTAGTATAGGGGTCGTATGGGTTCGTAAAGCGATGTGAAAGGGGATGAGGTCGATGAGGTAATGCACATGTGTCGATTGATGAGGTAGGAAATGATGATGTTGAAATATTGCACAGTTGTTGGGGGGATGGATACAAGGATGCGGATCTGGTTGATATAAGACAGTTGGAGTCTAGGTCGTCATGATGTCGTGTGAAGGTTGAGTGGATGGTCGATAGGAGTGGGATGAGGGAGTAGGATTAGTTTGTCCCGGCTCGATACCTCGCTCCGACAGCATGAATGATACCGCTTCGTCCGTCAGCTATGTACATCCATCATGCTTGACTTCAAACGGCAGGACAAGGGTTCGGAAGCTTACAGAGATCGAAGGAGGTCATTCCCACTTTGAGAGTTCCTCAGTGTCGTGCTGTATGCTTTGCACACACCCCGAACTCGGTTTTGCTCATGCGGGTTGAGCTGTAATGTCAGCTTCATCACGGATCCATCCCACGCGCCTGGCAACTCACATAGCCAAGGACGAAAACTAGATAGTCAGCTCCTCTTCACACAATATTGTCCGCGAAGATAAACTTACTCAAGTGGGCTTTACCAACAGAAGCAGTAGCGATAGAGACAATACCGGGAGTTTGCCTTTTCATGTCAGCTCCGCATCATTCAGCACATATTGCTGGAAAAAACAACTGACCCATTCTCCGAACTGCAAATAGCATCGATGTACTTCCCCAGACCCGGCCGAGCAGTTTCCGACAGAGCAATCTTGACGAAGTTCACACCGTGGTGAGTGATGGCTACGGGCGGATAAGAGGCAATGATGGCTTCGCATGTGGGTTTGACGAGGTGTGGGTAGCCGAGTAGCTTTGTGATGAGGAAGCTATATGTCAGCTGAGCTTCTGTCTGGATGAAGCTGGTAGCTTACTGGCCATATTGATTGTTGGCGACGTTGGAGATGTTTGCCAAGATCTGTAGAGTCAGCTAGTCTTTCTCGTCCCTTCTGAAGCTATGAGCTTACTTCGTCAAAGCATGGGTCCTGGTCGTGTCAGCTAATGTCCCGTCAACGTGAAGATTTAATTTAACAAACGGTGAGATCCTGTGAACCAAAAACTTCAAACACTTGTTGGACCGCAATAGATCCGTGCTACCTTGTCAGCTTCCACTGGTACACACCTGGAGTCAAGTCAGACGACCAACCTCATTGGTACAAGCTAGCTCGGCCCACCGATTCTTCATATCCTCATTGATCCTGCAGAGTCAGCTGTATCCTTGCATCGATAGAATTGGAGGGATTAGCCCACTTGTGGAAGATATCCTGCATCTTCGATTGTCGGCACTTCTCCAAATACTACTTTATCAGCTATTGCTCGTCACTGGAAGTGAAAGCCCACAACAACTGACCTCTCTCCATAACCGCCTAGCACCAGTTTTGAGCGAATCAAAAACTCCAAACTTGAGCAAAGCCTCCGAGATTGGTTCCTGTTTCGTAAGCTATGACATCCTATTACGCATTGCTTGCTTGTCCAGCTCACCTCAAGTTCCTTGATAGCTACGGCTTTACAAAGCACATGAGTCCCAAATTTGTCGCCGGCGATATCAACAATCTGGTCCCTGAGATGTCAGCTTTTCACCTTTTTGAACGATTTGAACGACGAAACTCACTTGATGACCTCGATGAACTTCTGCTTATCGGGGATATCCGCCTTCTCCAACAACTGTTGGCAGAGGTAGTTCCCGCATGAGGTGAAGCAGAGTCCCTTGGCCCATTCGAAGATTGCGCTAATGAGGAGGATGCACGTTGGGTGTTGATTGCCTAGAGTGAAGCGGTTCTGGTGGGTCAGTTTACGAGTCCGAGGACGTGACTATGCCTCACAACACTCACTGCGAGGTTGCTGACTGCTGCTTTGAGCGATGCACTGTTGAGGTCAGCCTCTGCAACTGATAGAAGATGAAAGAGAAGCGGAGTCGGACGAGGATGAGTCTGGAATAAATGAAAGTCGCAAGAGGAAGAACCCAAAACTCACCTCTCCATAGAATTATGCGGCTGGACATGCGCAATAACCCAGACGATCGGCCGAATCTCTCCATCGCGCATATCGTTAAAGTTGTAGATCCCTCTAAGTAGGTCTACCTGCAAACCTCGAGGAGCGGTATACACCCCGTTTTCCTGACATGTCAGCTGTCTTCCAAGCGGATGGAGAGGCGCTAGCTTACATCGCTTCCACCTGATGATCCAACCGTACCTTCCTCTCCCGCCGTGCATCCCCCAGGGGTCTCAGCAGCAACGCCGCTATACCCCGAGAAAGACATGCTGCTCCCGATTGAGTCGAAGTACGCTGAGGCGGGGGCAGAGAGTGGGCCAGGGGTATGGAAGGTCGCTGGGCTTAGGCCATGCAGCCCGGGTGTGGAGGGGGAGTGATACTGATATGTCAGCTTAGTCCATCAACCAGCGAATGTAGACGGTGGTTGGGGAATGGGAAGCTCACTCGAACTGCCTCACGCTGCTTTAGCTGTTGATTCTCCAGACTGAGTTCTCGGATCCTTCGTTGGGCCGCTGCGAGTTCCTGGTGGGATCAGCTGTTGCTCGCACCAAGAGTAGATTTGGGAGACAAGATAGCTGATTGCGTGGAGTACTGACCTTCTCAAGGGAGAAGCTCCGCTGCTCTGGACTCTGCACGCCCAAGGGAGGACCCCATAAGTCGCTTGGGTCCGATGGGACGAATGGGGAGGCGAGGCCGAGAGCGGGCATTTGGTTGGAGCTGACGTCGCCGAGCTGGGAAATTAGCAGGAGTTCATAATGGTGGGGACCTATGAGAGACACAGTGAGGAAGGTAGTTGACTAGAGTATTACTAGAGTAAGGTAGGAGTCGGGAGGAAGGAAAGGAGGAAGGAGGGATTGTGTGAGAGGGAGGTGGTAGAAGTTGAAAGGTCACGATGATGCACAGCTAAAGGGGTTGAGGTGTAGATGAATTGGCGAGATCGGTTGTAGATAGAAGACGATGAAGAGATAGACAGATGATGGAGTGGAAGAGGAAGGAGCATCAAACTCACTGGTCGCCTAAAACCCCCGTGAGGATGTCCCGTACCCAACGGACTCGTAATCATAACGCCGTTCCTGGCCTGGTGAGACCACTCGCCATTGCTTCCACCCCACATCGAGGGAGACATGATCGAGGGTGAAGAGGGATCGGAAGGGGGAGTGTTTCGTCGTGACGTGGCAGCTTGGACGTTGAGATTAGGGTCGGGATTGGGGATGGGACCGGGGCCGGGTTGGGGGTAGAAGATGGGTTGAGTGTGTGTGAACGCCATGATGCTGCGGTGTGGTAAGGCGGTTGAGTTCGGGTGATGAACGGAGTCAAGCGGATAGAGGAGGAAAGGTGTGGTGGTGAGAGAGAGGAAGGAGGTACGAGCGCAAGCTGGTGGTGATGTAGGTGAGACACAGTCAGGGGAGGAATGAGCGTGCGAGTTGCCGAGCTAGTACACGGAGCGGCGATAGTATGGTACCTGTCCGAGCAGGGTGCAGGTAGGGCTACGAAGGGGGGAAGGAGGTGACTCTGTATGAAGTGTATAGATCTAAGACATTCTAGTTGGATTTGGATTGAATTGAATAGGGCAGAATCTTTCATCCACGCACAGGGTCCCGGACCTCAAACGCCAACCTCCACCCGGACACCGGATTTCAATTTTCAAAGAAGGACCGGAAAAGAAATCAGCTGGACGTCCGGGTTACGTCAGCTTGAGGGAGAAAATGCCACGTCAGGCCTTCTGATCTGTTGATAGCTGGACCTGGCTCTACCAGTAGACGCTATACATACATCCACCATCGAGCCCAGATTCACACCCTATAAACTCCCAGAGTTCACCTCACACCAGCCTTATTACCTGACGCTCGTCCATCTGCCCCCATCCCTCCCGTTTGGATCGAGCCAAAATGTCAAGTGTACCAACAATGGACGACTACAGGCGTACGTCCATCTTTCCGCCCAAACCAATTGTCCTGGAGTGTATGCGAACCATGGCTGACCATCAAGGTGAATTGAAGAACAGAGAAACGCACGTCAAGGAATCATGGGTCAAAGCTATGGAGGCGAGATTAGTAAGGGAGGAATTGCAGAAGTGTTATAGGGGCGAAGGGGTGAATCACTTGCAGAACTGTAAAGAATTGGCGGAGTTGTATACCAAGATGATTAGAGAGAACAAGGTGAGTCTTTTCTGTGAATTGTATCTGGTCTAGGCGTGGTAGAAGCGCGGAAGAACAGGGGCTGATAGTTAAAGATCAAGGGGTACACAGTTATCGATACCGAATAGAACCGGCGAAGAAGAGGGGACGAGCAGCATGTACAACATCTTCACCGACGGTTTCTCGCATGAAGAGATCATACATACAGGGTGTAGGTTCACATACAAGCTCATCATAGTCCACTATACAACTAACTAGCCCAAGTCCACCCATTCTTACACTCATGCCAATCCAGGAACTCTAAGCACCCCGCTGACATAGCTCACACTGCTATCTCCACCCGTCAGGCACTGGCTACTCTGCTCATACCGCACAAATACGAACTCGGGGTGTGTTGCGGCATCCTCGTCAGAGTAGATGTGTTGGATGAGATGAAGGAGGACAGTGATGGGTTCACGACCACAGATGGTATTCTAGAAGATCAGCTAAAATCTCGTCTCGTCCCGAAAAGTTACGGCAAAGCTCACCTTTGTCCTAGACAGGTATCGCTCCCATGCAGCTACAGCCCCCGATTCAGCAGGCTGACGAAGAAGCTCCATGCCTTCATGATCCATATACTGGATGCTCTGCCAGATTGGCGCGGAGCCGGATTTCGAGAAGCGTTTAACCAGTTCCGGTGGGCTGGACGCGGTGGGTGAAGGTGTACTGGAGAGGGAAGATACGGGAGGGACGGGATGAGGTGGGTGGGGTGCGGAGGGGTAGTATGGCGTACAGGAGAAACGGGTGCCCCTGGACTGTCAGCGGGTGGAGAAAACGTAAAGGTGAACAGAGAGAGAGCAGAGGATTGGTGTTGGAGACGATGAGTCATTTTGAGGAGTAGGGAAGTAAGAGACAATCCGTAAGTGGGGAAAGGAAGTTAGAGGGGTCCACTTACCAATGGCAGAAATCACTACTGATGATGAAGAAAGTATCTTCCTCTTTCCAATACTTTGCAAGTAATTCACTGAGTCTTGATAGTGTTCCAGTATTAGGATGCCCAACCAGGATAGGGATAAGTCTGAGATCGTCCTGGCTGGACACACATCAGCTATCCTTCCATATACGATCATCTGGGATCAATCAACTCACTCGGCGAACATATGTCGGATGTACGGGAGGTGCATCTCGAGGCTATGCTCCGCTTCATCAACCGATGTGGACATATCGGAGAAGATCCCCGATTGATGTAGCTCCGATATAGCTACCTCGTCAGCTGTGTCGATCGTACGCTACTACGATTGAGACAGAAGGGGAAGCGTACTTCTTTCGCATAGCGGGATATCACCAAGCGGGGTACCGTACGCCTTAAACCTAGATAGAGCTACACCGGGTAGATAAGCGTGATGCGAGGGTCCAAGTAGGAAGACCCGTTTACTACCCCCAGTCAGCTAGGCTCCACGACCTCGAAGAACAGTAAGCTCACATTTTCGATGTAGGGACGGCGGCGTAAGCCCATGCGGCCGTAGGACCAGAGTATGAGTACCCTGCATGTCTAAAGAGAGTCAGATCTGCCTTCGTCCCACAATATAAACGGGTGGGTAGAGCTGGACGTAAAATTACGGCGCAATGATGACTTTCGCATCCGATACAGGCGGATCGTATCCCAATTCAGGGAGAGAGGTGACCTTGGATAAGTACCCATCGAGCTCTGTGCGCAGCTTGGAGCCTGAAGAAGGGTCAGCTGGGCCTTTCGATACACCAGATAGTCGAGAGCGATGAAGCTAACCAGAAGAGGTGTACCAGCTCCCTGCGTGAGTAGCTTTCCGGCTATACGATCAATACATGATCCTAGGCCTCATAGGTGAGGGGATGGGGGCGGCTTACGTGCTGGACATACTGCTTTACTGAAAAGGGTGAAGGGGATCAGTGCACAATCAATATTAATGGCGATATCAGGTGGTTCTCAGGCACGTCGTAGTGTGGAGACTCCACACTGCACATTCCATTAGGATTCCACTTACATTACAATCGCTCATTAGGAATTCACTAATCACAACCCAGTCCCACTACAATTTCGCTGGATCACCACCACCACCTCACTTCTCCTGAGCTCAAGACAGCTTTCTGCAACCCCTCGACAAGCCCCTAGCGGCCCGAGTGAGGCAGTATGACTTCTCGACTGAAGCACAAGCTCGACCTGGAGCAGATCAATCTAAAGAGTGCATACCTTAACGAATCGTTCGTGCAGGTCAGTCTACTCTTTCCGTATTTGGTTCCTAAGCCCCGAGCTGACCTTGTGGTTTAGATAGGTACACCCCTCCCGGCTTTGGCGGAGAGTAAGAAGGATAAGTTGGAGTATGTACCTGAATGGCAGCAAGAGGTGAGCCTTTACTTGGTCGACTGTAGGGTAAGGGCAACTGCTGAAAGTGGTCGGTAGGTGAGGGATGAGCAAGGTCGACGGCGATTCCATGGAGCGTTTACAGGAGGGTATAGTGCTGGCTACTATAACTCTGTCGGGTCAAAAGAAGGTCAGTCCTTCTGTCTTGAAGACGGTGGAATTCTGGAAGAGTATTGACTGAAGAAGGATGGGCACCAACGACATTCAAATCATCTCGGACGAATCGAGCCAACAAAGTCCAGCGGCCGGAAGATTTCATGGATGAAGAAGACCTGGCGCAGATGAAGGAAGACAGGACATTAGAGAACACCGAGACGTTTAGATCGGATCGGATAGGGTCTACATCGGCAGAATTGGCAGATAGGGGGTAAGTTTTGCTCTTCGCTTCTCTACCCCTTCGATCCTTCCCATGATTCGCATGATTCGGTAGCTGATAAAGTAGTATCCCATCAGCTCTTCAATCACTTATCGAACCCGCTCGCTCGTCAATCGGTCAAACGCTTTTACAGAAGCAAGGATGGCGTCCTGGACAAGGCATCGGCCCACGAGTCACCCTCCGGCGCCTAAAGCTTCACGATGTTAAGGCCGGCCGTTCGTCAGAAGGGATGATGGAGGTGGATGAAGAGGGGGATGATCATTCGGGGAAACACCTCTTCGCGCCGAGAGATACCAAGTTGGTTACGTATGAGCAAAAAGAGGAGAAGCAGGGATTAGGGTATGTGAGGGGAATGGGGAAAGGGCTAGAAAGGGCAAAACCCCTCAGTAAGCTAAATGCTGCTCCTCGAATCATCGCTTGAATGAGGCAAAAAAGCTGACATTCCCGAGATATACGAGCGAACCATGTGGATATGGCCGATGAAGACGACGATCCATACTCTGTTGCTGGACCCTCCACTTCCGCTCGACCGTTCGCGTTTACGGATGAAGATGAGGATATGCCCGTCGTTATTGGTGGATCATCTACTGCGCCGAGATATACTCCGACTACTCAATCGAGTCGGTCAGATATAGATACCGGGAGATGGCATGATGGTCGACCTGTACTCAATGGGTTTGAGCTCGATCCATTAGGTGTTCCAGCGGATAAATGGTAAGTTCCCAAGTCCGGAGTCGGCCATTTTGAAAGCACAAGTGCTAATGGACAGGTTCGAAATGCCTGACATACCGCCAGATTGGAGACCCCGTCCAGCAAGAGTATGGGGCAGTGTGAAGAAGTGGGACGAACGGCCTGAGGATGTCAAGGTGACTAAGGAGGTAATGAGGGGTATACCGGGAAGACCATTGACGTTTGAGCAGGTCAGCGCTATTGTCTGCGCGATGCAGAGTTCCAAACTGATGGAATAGCGCGGACAAGCACTTGGTGAAGTCATCCCTACCCCAGCCACCCCTCAACCTGCCACAGCCGCAGCGGAAGAATCCAAAACATCCAAGGCTAAATCGGTCTTTGAATACATGTCTGAGAAAGACCGAGAGCGTATTCAAGCAATCGCAGCTCTTGCTCGAGCCGGCAAGACCCTCCCACCACCTCCCTTGTCCCTCTCTGACCCAACCGACGAAGCTCCACCCCAACCTTCACGACCTACATCAATCGTCATTCCCCCGCTATCACCCCGAACGGCCGGTGCTGCCCTACGCGGATTCGCACCGTACGGCGATGACCATGCCAAACAAGATCGGTATCGCTCTTACCTATCTTCACAAACTCTCCATACCAAAACTCCTCATCCGACATTAAAGACTGGATCGATCGACGAAATCAATAAAGAGCTCGAAGATTTCGCAGGGTCCGCCAGGATATTTCGACCCATGTCATATGCCATGTCAAGTCGATTCACCTCGGGATCCGCTAGTCTTGCTGGGAGCGATATGAAGCAGGCTAAAGCTGGATTACACATGTATGACGCGGCAAAGGCTGCCGAGGCCATTGAGGCTGCCAAGAAGGCTGGAAAGGCGAAGGATGTAGAGGATGAGAATAGGAGTATGACGCCCCGAGAGCGCGCGGCTAGGGAGGGGAGGTATGGAGTGGAGACTAGGATTGTTAAAGAGTTTTATCCGGTGAAACTTGTGTGTAGGAGGTTTGGGGTACAGGATCCTCATCCTGAAGGAGATCCAATGGCGGGTAAGCCGGCGGCGGCAGGGGGAGGTTCCGGTGGGGATGGGGAGTTGGGGGTAGGGGGTTTACCGAAAAATGATGCGAGCTGGGAGGATAGCTTCATTCATCAACCGTCAACATCGACATCGACAGACCCAACAGCACCATCGAGCGCATCGGTGATGGAGGAAGGAGGAGAGAGGGTACCGAAGTCACTCGCGGAAGTAGGGATGGCGGATGATGTCAACCAGGGCAGAGATACTCTCACGTACACCAAACCCAGTATCGATATCTTCAAAGCGATCTTTGCGAGTGACGATGAGGATTCGGACGAGGAGGATGGGGAGGAGGAGCAGGAGGAGGCGGCGAAGGTGGTGGTGCCCCCGTCAAGATCTATGGCCCCGACGAGAGGTGCGAAACAGGGACCAGTAGATCTGGGGACTTTCAAGCCTGTTTTCCAAGTGAAGCGGGAACGAGAGGATGGAGATGGCGCGGTGAAAGGGATGGGGCCAGCGGTGGTGGGTCTAGGCGAGGGAACGAACTGCGAAGGTGGAGCGGTAGCTGGAGCCAAGAAGAAGAGGAAGAAGGAGAAGAAGGCTCCAAGGGGTAGTTTGAGCTTTTTGGTGGATGAGGAAGAAGACGGACAGGGTGGTGGGGATAATAAGGGATCAGGGCAGGCGAGGAAGATGGAAAGGAAGGAGAATGGCCCGACGCGTCCAGTCAAGGTGGTCAGTGCGCCGGAGCCTGCGATGGAGGTCAAATTGGACGTGGAGGACTTTGAACAGGATGAGTGGGTGGAGAAGGCTGTTCCGGTTATCGCTCCGTCTGCGGTGTTGGGAACTGTGGGTAGGGGAGGGGTGGGACTAGGAAGAAAGGGTGCAGCGGACTTTATGTGATGGCGCTGGCTCGACACGTCGCTGGGGTGATCTTTGATAATTAGGTCATCATGTATCAATTGAACAATCATATGTTGTACATATCTGCAGGCACGATGTATCATTGGATACCTCATCGATATCGGACTCTCAGACACGCTCGGCCTTTTGATCGGCTCGTGAGATCGAGCCCATGCGTAGGATTGCAGTACACTGTACAGATTGTTGGGACATAGGTGGTTGAGGCGTTAGAGTGGAGGTTGAGGAATGTGGCGGTGACGTAAGCAAGGCGCAAGGTCTGAGGCAGCCGGAAGACCAGAGGGATCTTAGCCTCAGGGTCACGAGTGCGGATGGCGGCAACCGAGCAGGCTGGCGGGTATATACACTTAGTGGTCGAGCTCAATGCATCTTCACATCGCTGAGATTACACTATCCAATACAGATTCCCACGCAAAGGCAGTCTAGCCTGCACTGCACTGTGATCTGTGGGCCAAGCCCAAGATCATCACACACCGAGAATCCCATGCTGACTCTGCTAGGCCAAGACTGTGACCAATCTCGGAGATTCAAGATACTATGCATGTTGGCGGCCCGAAGAATCCACACCGCCATGAATCGGGGTCGGTATCGTTGGGAGAACCCGCTTTGTGGAGTAGGTCAGTGGCGGACTTCCAGGTCATTGACGTTTCACCCTGACTGCACTGCCGTCGCATCGCATACGGACAGTGTTAGAAAAGGACACTCTAGCCCCTCCTTTCACGCAGCACCAGTTTGAGGCACAGCTTGTCGCGCAGGATGCGTGTCATCTGGTTGGGACCGCGCTAGATTAAACACTTTAGCCCCTCTTTTCACGCAGCGCCAGACTGAGGGGCAGCTTGTCACCCAGGTTGTGTGTCATCTGAGTGGAACCGCGCTAGATTAAACACTTTAGCCCTTCTTTTCACGCAGCGCCAGACTGAGGGGCAGGCACATGTCGCGGCGCACGCATCACTTCCCTCGCGAACCGATGTATATATAAGCCCCGGATCCTCCGGTTCATGCTCGGCCCGTCTCCACATCCAATCCACATATCCGTTCCCCACCTCCTCATCAAATTCGTCTAGTCTTCATTACTCCACACGCTTCAGCATGTCGACCAAGGGCGAGGAATACAAATTCCCGAAACCCCACAAGGATTACATGGAGCAAGATAGCGGGAGTAAGCCGGACGTCATTGCCTTGCACTGCAGTTGGCCTCGACCTTCCCCCATTCCGATTTACGCTGACAAAGACAGTTGTCTTCTCCGATCCGCAGATGTTCGAGAACCTTCGAAAGTTGAGATCTCTCTATAGATGAAACGTAGGTAGTGGGAGCTGGCTAGTTTGTGGGTGTCGGTGTGGAGAGGGAGGATAGGCTGGTTTCCAGTGAAGGATCGAGAGCAGCTGTCGATGACGATAAGAGCAGCAGAGTTGCCGCAATCCCTAACGGCGTTTACGACTGGTTACGTGTCGGTGTCGAAGACCGGGCTACCTGACTGAGCGCCACTCAGGATGCTTCGAATGCTGCCGTTCGTACAGACTACCGCGACGGGCCTTACTGCGTAGAATCGCTATTCAAATGCATAGAGAAGAAAGAGAGAAAGATATCTAGTTGAGAACGATTACGGACGAGGCATTACGGAATCAGTCTGATATTCTAAAGTCCGATATCTACGATTCCCAAAGAGAACTACATCGAGTCGACCGCGAAAGACATCGGTGCGCTAGCTGATGGGAAGATGATCGTCCTTCGCTTGAACCAACCCGAGCACACCGACTCTTGGACCTTTCGCACTGGATGTGAGGAGGGGGGATGGAAATCCCTCTTCATTGCGTTGAAGAGCTTGAAACCTCCAGTCCTCCCGGTGGTGTGGGTTGAGACAGGACTTTCTGCGTCTCCCGCGAGGGAGCCCGCCGATACCCAATCGGTCATACCGTGCACGTGCCAAGTGAGTGAGGAGGAGTTTGAGGCGCCCCTTGTCGCCCAACAGCGGGACTCTGTGTCTCTCGCGAGGGAGCCTGAGCCCGCCGATAGCCAATCGGTCAAATCGTGCACGAGCGTGGTGTCTCAGAAGGGGTTTGAGATCCTTTTCGCCGGACGGCAGTGGAAGGCGTTCACTGTCAGGCCCAACAGAATCAAATGACGCTTGGGTCTGCTTTGCAACTGTCCCAGAGCGGCTTCGGGTCACAAGTTGGAATTCAGCGCGATGTTAGGGATGTTTAGGCGCAGATGCAGCATGTTCTATTGTAGCGACTTCTTGCTTCATATGACTTGACGCTTGATGTGAGATTAGCCCGATCGACAATCCCCTCTTAGAGAGTTTGCATGTGTTCAGTACATTACAGCATCATCGGGGCGCTCTGGCCGGCGACGTGCCCCAGCGTTGACAATCAGTTGCAATCAGACGTTAGCCGACATAGAGTTGGGTGATTGTTTAGATACCACAGCTTAATGCCTGATAGGATGGAGCCTACCGAATATTGATCAGAGAGGAGGCGGGTATCCTCCTTGATGAACTCCATTCAAGCCGTAGTTCAGATTGTGATTGGATGACAGTATCAAACTCACATAAAGTACCCAGCTCAATGTCTCATTGGCGACATCCTGCGACAGCTCAATGCGTTGATCATTGTTGTGAGATCCATTCGGAAGATCCGTCAAAGCTTGGCATCCCCCCTCACCGACCGCTTCTCTTCGAAGATATCCCTCCAATCCGTCCACCACTCCATTCCCGTCATCCGCGCATTATCCCCCAGATCATGCATGATCATTCGGAATGCCGCGCCTGTCAATTCGATCCGCATGTTTGACATCGCCGGTGTCGACGTGATCTCCCGAGCCAGGGAGTCGAGATATGGCCGCAGACGTGCTGCTGCGATGTGCGGTGCGGAAGATATCAGGGCCAGTCGACGGGTCTGTCCGAAGATCTCCGGAGATGCAGATGGGGCTCTGGCTTGTCGGAGATGATCAATACAGGTATCGATTAGGTCGTCTGAGTGCTTTGAGGCTGATTCGATTAGGAGGGGGTAGGCTGAGCGGAATTGATCGTTTGTGAGTTTGTTGTCCGAGTATTGCTGCTAATTTGAGCATGTTATCCCACCGTAGGATGCAGTATTAGACTCACATGTATAAGTAGATCCGCATAGGTCGAAGCTTGGTCCTGGAAAGTATCCCTTGCTGTAGAGCTTGATTCGAGATTGTCCGCTGCGGCTTGAATGGCTGCGAGGCGGAGTGAATGGGCAGCTTCGAAGCTGGGACGATGATTGCCGCTTTCGACGAAGCTGTTGTTTGTGTCAGTCAGGAGGGCAAAATGTCTGCTAGGGAGAGACTGACCGGCGGATCATTGGTTCTACTAATTCCTCATACGTCCGTCCATCCACCTGCCTTATGATGCTCTCGCCCAGTGGCAGCCACCATGATCCTTCCGCCGGCGTACATACATCCGCCGCGGGAGCACGAGTGAAGAGATCTCGTACAGCTACCGGACCACCTGACGCGACAAGGATATCCGTCATTCCATGCAAGACCTTATGATACCCCTCGAGACCGCCTTCCGATTGATCCAGGATCGAAGCGAAGCCTGACAGAGTGTGGAGAGTTTCCGCCGCTATATCCGCCTTCAGTGGACTAGCGGTATCTGGATTAGCTGATGTGGGTGGATCGCTGTGAAGAAGAATGGAGAGCGTGGTTGCTGATGGGAGAAGAAAGGCGAATAATGCTGTTTTGTGTTGTTCGAAAGCTAGAAAGGGGTCAGATGACCATGTCCATCTCCAACAATACAATAATTTGCCTACCCTCTTTGTCGTTTCCAGGTGCATTCCCGCTCTCGGTAGAAGCAAGAAGCGGGAGTCGACTACCAATCCTTCGCATGAAAGCGCAAAATTCTGGCATTGCTGACCAGGCTTGGTACCGTTCCTGAAGATCGCCCGCATCCAGGACCGACAACAGCCGGGCGATGGCTCTGCTCAGAATCTCGGGAGCTACCGAGGATGCGACGTGAGAGTTGGATGTAGGTCTGGCCAGGGCGCCTTCGAGCGCTTCGAGTAAGACTGACTGAACCGTCTTGACGGAGTCAGCGAGACCCAGCCCAGTCATCGGGGCCCTTACATACCTTGGTGTCCAGCACTCGTATCTTGTCTCCATCGATGAATCGCAAGACATCACAGAAAAGTCCAACGTCCACCGAAGCCACAGGATCCATTTGTTGCGCGATACCCATGATAATCTCCTCTTCCAAGCCCTCCCGAGCCTTTCCTGACCATTCCAAGCCGCCACGGCCCGTCACGCCTGCCAGGACGGCTACGAGCACATGCAGCCGGTACTCCCCTCCAGACTCCTTGATCTGCTCGCTTAAGCCATCCAGCCAGAGAGACATTGCATCCCTTCGCTTCCACCACCGACTCGAGCCGGGCTGAGCTGCAAGTCGATCGATTGCCCCACTGACACCGAGTGCTAAGGCTTCTCTAGCGATAGTACGATTGTTCTCGGCCTGCCACAGATAGTCTGAGGTACTTATGGCTTCCATGAGGGGCTCCAGTTCATGCGTCGAAGTCGTCGAGATGTAGTGCGAGATCGCTCCGAGTACCGTCTGTCGAGGAAGTGTCACAGGCTGCGCCGAACTGAGCAGACTGGTGAATTTGACGAGGAGCTCCGGATCAGCAGCATCTTGGTGTCTGCTCATTCTATTGATTCTTGCTATAGCCAGCCCTCGCAAGCGGTAGCTGAGGGGGATATAGATGGGAGGACGTCGCTGTAGAGCTCTCGGCCAAGTTGATATAGATAGGCGGAGGAAGATGACGTAAGATCGCTCTAGCTTGCGTGCAAATTTGTTGACATGCCATAGTGATCTTCATCCTATTCATACATCCCAGCAAAGGCCTATATCCCGCAATGGTGAGTGGTTTAGATGCTCTCTGAGAGTACCAAAACCGGCACCAGAAAGAATCCGAGCTCATTCTACCCAGTTACGCCGACAAACTCGAGAGAGACGCGAGTACATCTTCAAGAAGTCGCAGGAATCGCAAGAGCGCGCCATCTATGAGCGGAAGCAGCATATCAAGGATTTGCTGGCGCAGGGGAAGAGTCTGCCGACGGAGCTGAGGGAAGAGGCTAGGAAGGGAGCGAAGGAGTTGGTATTGGATGAAGCGCAAACTGGTAAGTTGATTTCTGATCTGGAGGTTTTGCCAAAAGCCGCGTATACCCCATGCCGGTCCCGCATGTCTATGCAGCGCTCAGATATATGGACATGAGAGCAGAAGGGTCAGAGGCAAGTGTGCTGATTTCCCTCAGAACCCAAGAGCCACATCGATGATGAGTACGCCAAAGTTGGGACATACGACCCAAAAATCGTAGTCACAACATCCCGCTCTCCCTCGTCCCGCTTGCTGCAATTCGCCAAGGTGAGTCTGGTCTATCTTGGGGAATGAAGCGATAATGTTCAACTGACATCGAAGGAAATGCGACTAGTCTTTCCCAATGCCCACCGTCTGAATCGCGGAAACACCACCATGTCCGATCTTATTCCCGCCTGCCTTTCCAACAGCATTACCGATCTTATTCTGGTCCACGAGCACCGAGGTGTCCCAGACGCCATGATAATATCCCATCTACCCCACGGACCAACACTATCGATGACTTTGCACAATGTTGTCCTGCGGCACGATGTCTCTTCACACGCTACCAGTACCGTCAGCGAGCAGTTCCCACATCTCATCTTTGAGGGCTTCAGCACACAGCTTGGGGAAAGGGTAATGGGGATCATGAGAGCACTGTTTCCAGTGCCGAAGGAGGATGCGAAGAGGGTCATGACTTTCATGAATGACAGCGATTTCATTTCTTTCCGGTGAGTACTTGCTTAGAGCATCATTGCGCTCGTGCTGATTGTCAGACATCACGTATTTGCCAAGTCTTCACACAAGGACGTGCAGCTAGCAGAAGTCGGACCTCGTTTCGAAGCCAAACGTAGGTTCAGCCCTCCGTCCAGTGATTTAGCTGATGGTCGCAGCATATGAGATACGGCAAGGCACCGTCGACCAGACAACGGCGGATGTCGAATGGCTGCTAAGACCGTACATGCGGACCTCGAAGAAACGAAATCAACTGTAGACCGGATCGCCGACTTTAGATGTCTTCCCAATTCCGCCGGTCAGCCCTGGTTCGAGGCTTGTTGTACAATCATCATGAATCATATAAATCACTCGGGGATGTTTAGGGATAAGTCAGGTACGTGTGCTTTTCGCACTATCGGTCAATTGCTCTCCTTCTTCTCTTTCTTCTCTCTCTTCGGTGAATCCTTCCGCGATGACTCCTTCTTTGGCGCCTCGGTCTTCGACTTTTCTTTCTTCTTTCCGAACCCTCCCAGCAACCATTTAGCGTACCAAGTGGCGGCTTTCTGCCTTATCAGCCACTGTCCACGATGTCAATAACAACTCTCACCCGACTTTCCGACACCTTCTTGGTCATCAACATCCCAAACATGAACGCGGTGTTCCACAGGAAGTACGTCGGCAAGTAGAATGTTATCAGGCCTAGAGCACTAACGAGACCCGGGACTGATACTCCTTCAACTGCAGTGAACAGATATCGCCAAAGCCAGATGGCAAGGAGGTTGTGCCAAACGTTTTGCTGCTCTTTGTACTCCGAGGGCTCGGTCGCTTTATCGACAATGGGTGCTCCGATGGCGTGGATGGTATGAACAGCGAGAACCGCCCATACAGCGATGTACGATCCCGTTGAGCCGAGATAGCCTATCCAGCTACTTGGTCAGTCTGATACTATGAGTGAGTCGCAAACTCCGGAGCAGTACTGACAACAAAGCGGCGATGGCAGCTCCTGCAATCATCATCCACGTCCTACCCTCCTTCCCTTGCAGCTCCTCCGGTATAACACTCGTAATCACATCCCCTATCTGCGCAAAGAGCGTGTCGCATATCATCACTGCGATCGTCGTGCCACCTTTTGTCGGAGTTACGAAAAGCAGGGCTGGGAGGAAGAAGCACCACAGGGATCCGAAATGGGATGCGGCATCAAAGAGGAAGGCGGGGATGAGAGTGAGAAGGGTGGAGATGAGGAAGACGGATAAGAGTGTTTTGACCTTGGGAGGGGATCTGGAGGACTCAAAGCCGGCTTTGAGGAGCGTAAGTCCGCTATTGTACAGGAGGAGGAAACCGAGTAGGCGGGCAAGCCAGTCCAAAGGCCAAGCGAAGATGGGCAGGATCCTGACGGTTAGTCTACCTAGTTGTACCGGCTTGCAGTAATATTTGTGCTTACGTCTGCAGCAGGCCCAGAAACATCATCATGAGCAGAAACTTTGCCGGTCCATGCACAGGTGAGTATCTCGCAAAGAAGCTATCCTTGGCGAATCCCGCTAAAGTCGGGTTGTGATTTTTGATGGTCTTATCTAAGAAATCCCACTGACACCTTCAGCTTCAATATGGGGGCGACACTTCGCGCTGAGTCGACTCACTCCACCCAAGGCATCTACCACGGTATCCAACATCGGCATCACCGTGTCCTTTACCTTTTCCGCTCCTTCGCGCCCGGCTGTCGTCGCCTCTCGGACTGCCTTGCCCGCACTGCGTGCTCGGGAGCTTGCGGTCTTTCTGACTTCTTCCGACATGATTGGCCGGCGATGGAGATTGTTGGCCTCCTCCTCCACATTACCACTCCCCAGTACCGTCAATTCTCGCCTTGTGAATTTGGAGATCAAAGGAGGTCGCGAAACAAAGGTAGTGTCAGGGGTATGAAACCATTGCGCCTGGTGTTTTATCATCCAGATCAACCATTGTGCTGGACGGGGCGTACCTCTCGATCACGCCAGCGAGTTCCGGAAGGTCCTACAGTGCTTTGTTCCCGCTTGACGTGGCTGCTCCTTTCTGTTCGCCCTATATCCAGCTCGGGGGTCGTGGTGGATGATATAAGAGTGAGTGCGGGCCTCGTATTCGCTTATCAAACCAAGCTGAAAGAATGACAGAAGTAGTCTTTGAACAAGCTGAAAAGCCTGCATGGCTGACAGCGACTGAAGTCTCCACCCTCCTCCTTGTCTTCCTCTTCGCCCTCTACTCCCTGGTCTCCAATCTCCTCAATCACATCCGGGCCAGACAGGGGGGCTATATCAAGCTACCTACCCCTCGAGTCCCTGCTTTGACCCTCGGCGAAGACTTCAGGCAACAGCTTCTGGAGAATGTTGATGACTTACCAGACAATGATGGGGAGTTTGTGCAGGAAGCTCGATTCTGGAGAAGCGTGAGTAGTCTTGTAGCCTCTGCTCGGAGGACGCTGACATCTGATAGGTCATCCCTCTTCGCTTCGTCTTCCTACTCCCTGTCTTCGCTACGACTGTCATCATGGGCTTCCGCGATTATGCCGCCGTGACGTCCAATCCTTCGCCTTGGGCACTCGCAGCACTGAGTCTCACCTCCAGCATCTGTGTGTATCAGACCTTACTCTCGCTCAACTACGCATTTACCAAAAGCGTTCCTTGTCATTCTGGTACTACGAGACACCTGTTTGTAATCGCTACCTTCCTCTTCCTTCACATTTACATCGTCACCCTCGGCCAATACCTAGCTAGCGACCGACACGTTAATCTCACGTGGATCGACTACTCCCTCTTCGGCCTCACACTTCTGCAGATCATTGTCGTTGGCTCCATCCCCTGCTCGCCCGAACGCCACTTTGACCTCTCAAAGGTCTACAACAAAGCCGTAGCTACCGCTCTATCAAAGCAGGAGAAGGCCCAGGATTACAGGGAACTATTCACGGAGGAGGTTGGCTCCAGCAAGGAGAAGAATGTCAATATGATTTCGGAGTTTTCGACAACCCTCTTATCACAATTGATTCTCGGGTGGGTTGTGCCCGTCATCAATAAAATCTCTCAACTGGATCAAGCCGACGTGACCGATTTACCTGCTGCGCACCACTATCTCCGCACGCAGAATTCAGTGAGAGATGCCATCGGGTACTCCAATACGAAAATCTCGCCAGAGCGGTGGGGTGTTACACGAGCCTTCTTGTGGGAGGTGTGGGTACCTCAATGGTGGGCTGTCGGGAAAGGTGAATTAGATCAGCCCCAGACGATGCGAGCATTATGCTAATGATCAGGCATTGCCATCATCTTCCTTCTCAAACCTCTGTGGTACCTACCCCACATCGCGCTGCAAAAAGTTTTGACCTCGATCGAGCTCGGACTTGACAGGCGAACGGCTGTGGCATGGGCCATCATGCTGGTGCTGGGCAAGTTCATTTCGATGGTTATCCTGATCATTCAGCTCACATAGTGAGTAGCTCTCTGCTTTATGGGGTGGCTGGTCACGCTTGCTCATCTTGCAGCACGGACACCTATGCGTCCCCTCGAATTCGCGCTCATGCGCAGTATCTCCTATTCAGGTTAGTCTACGCCGCCCAACGAGGAGTGGTTTTTGCTGACAGCTGCAGTAAGCTTCTTACCCGAAACACCTTTGCAAAGCCGGCAAAGAGTAAGAAGGACAAGGAGGACGCTCCAAATTCAAAGGCCGACATCCTTAATCTGATCTCGGTTGATGTCAATGCCATCTCTCAATTGGGCTTCACTTTCGTCCAGCTGTTCAGCTCTCAGGTGGAGATGCTGTTGGGCGGTGCTTATGTATGGATTTTGCTCGGTATGTCCTGGGCGTGCCCGTATACCCTTATTATTCTGGCTGATGACGATAGGCCCATCGGGATTGTGGGGCTTATCAACCCTTGTTCTCACTTCTGTCCCCGCCTACTTCATCACGAAATGGCAGTATCACATCTTCGAAAAGCGCCTGGCAATCAGCGATCGCAAGGTCACCCTCTTACAAGAAGCCATTCAGGCCATCTCCATGATCAAGATGATGGCCGCCGAGCGATTCTGGTTCAAGCGGATCAAGACTGTTCGGGATGAAGAATTCATGCGTCTTACCCAGGCTAGGTTGCTGGGATTCCTCTCCGGAATGCTATAGTACGTCGATCTTGCCCCTTTACAAACTCACGACACGTTGCTTACTACCAGTGCGGCTTCTCCTACAATCATCGTCGTTGTGGCATTCGCGCACTACACACTGGTTGCGAAGAAACCTCTCACTGCCACTATAGCTTTCGTATGTCAGTTTGATTCCCCCCCAGGCACCGTTTACTGATATCGCAGACATCTATCGCCGTTTTCGAAGAGCTACGACCTATACTTTTATCCCTGCCAGAGACAATTGCTGAATTCCTTCAACAAGTCCTTTCTGCAAAACGTATTGGGGCATTCATCCTCACTCGCGATGTCGATTACCTCCAGGAATTAATCACCGATGCCTCGATAGCGATCCCGGACGAACCTCTCTTCTTCCGTGGAACAGTCGCTTGGGACGATGACGAACCTACCTCTGAGCCTGCAATCGACGTCACAGCTACGGTCTCCGCGCCCTGCTTTACTTTGCAAAACATCGACTTGATCTTCCTCCGCGGTCAGATTACACTTATCGCTGGCAAATTCGGTTCTGGGAAGACATTGATGCTTCTGGCCATGATGGGAGAGGGGCGCTTGCTAGAGGGGAAGATATCTTACGCCATCTCGCCAATTATGGGACCTGATCAAGGAGAGGGGGCAGGATGGGAGTTGATACCCACTGGTGTAGCATACGTGCCGCAGACTCCTTGGTTGCAGAGCCAGAGCATTCGGTATGTTTGTCAATATATGTTGGTTCCACGACGCTAATTGAACAGTGAGAACATCCTGTTCGGTCTGCCGCTCGATATGGAGCGCTACCGAGCTGTCATCTTCGTACGTGACTTCCCGGACTCTCAAATAAATTATAGCTAACAGAGTAAGGCCGTTGGACTGCTGCCTGACCTCGAGATTCTTGAGGACGCGGATCTGACAGAGATTGGAGAAAGGTACGTGCTAGACCCCGAGCGCCACAACGCGAAGCTCGCTCATTTTACAGGGGTAAAATTCTCTCTGGTGGTCAAAAGGCAAGAGGTAAGCTCAAAGTCTACATCACGGACGAGAGAATCCGCTAATAGCGCTATCAGTCAGTCTCGCTCGTGCCGTCTATTCACGAGCGGCCACTCTTCTCCTCGACGATGTCATCTCCGCCGTCGATGCCCAGACCTCTCAGCACATGATCAAGCACTGCTTCAGGGGACCCCTCATGGAAGGTCGAACAGTCATCATCGCCTCTCATGCTGTCGAATCTCTCGCCCCGCTTGCCGACAAGGCGATCTTCTTGGACGCCGGGCGGGTGGTCTGGGAAGGGACCGGGTCTGAATTGATGGAATCTGAGCATATGTCACATCTCAAGGAAGCAACAATCGAAACACACACCGAGGAAGCCAGTAAACAACAATTGGTTGAAAAGCGACGGGGAAGCGAACATGTCAGCGTCGACAGATTCGAAGTCAAAGAAGCTCCCGCCAAAACACCGAGGCAACTCATCCTGGATGAGATGCGGGCCAAAGGTACGGTCGACATGCTGCATTGGCGTGACCTGCTTGAGTTTAATGGTGGCAAACTGTTCTGGCTTATGTCCGGGGTCCTATTGTTGAGCAGCACGTTGGCTCCGGTTGCAGAGCGGCGAGTCTTAGAGTGCGTAGCTCGTAGCTGTTCTTTTGGCCTGAGTCGTAGCTGACATACCAGGTTGTGGACTGGCGAGGGGGCGGATCCCAATAACAGTCAGCGTATCATTTTTTGGGTGGCCCTCTACTCAGGGGTAAGTTCGTTGAGTGTATTCAAGCGATACCAGCTCACCTTCAGATATCTGGTGCAAACATCGTGCTCGATTCTGTTTTCGGCCTATGGCGCTTCTTCGGTGGTCTCCGTGCCACAAAAAGGGTGAGCGCAGGCGTGTATGCGACACAGAAAGGTTCTGATATATCAGGTCCACTCTGAAATGCTGGAGACGGTACTGCGAGCGCGCATGTCATTCTTTTCAAAGACCAGGGCCGGCTCGATCGTACAGCGCTTTGGCAAAGACCTGGTAAAATCAGAGTTTCGTCTCCACAAGGACCAGCTGACGCCTATAGAATGACGTCCTTAGTTGTTCTGAGTTGATTGGTGAGATCGGTTCATCGGCGTTCAATAGTGAGCTCATCTCATGTGCGCGATCACGAAAAAATGCTGACCCATGAAGTCATCATTGCGATCATGTCCGTGACGTACTACGGCGGATGGCTCTTCGCCTTCGTAGCATTCGCAACTTTGGCTGTGCTTTACAAGCCTGTAAGTTATAATTACCTACAACGAGGTTTCGAATAGGATTGGTAGCTGATGTGACAGAGCAATTGGTACAGATCCTCAGGACGTCAGATCCGGCGACTGGAGTCAATCACACCGGGACTTATCAACGCAATCTATGGCGAAACGATTGCCGGGACAGCAGTAATCAGAGCCTTTGGCGCTCAATCGATGTTCGTCTCTGACTTGATGCGGACTCTCAACATGAGGATTGCCGCCGGCTCTTGGAGGATTTACACTGGTCGATGGTTATTCAGTACGTCTAATACTGTACCACATACTGACTCCCAGTCAATCTTAGAATCATGGAGGCTTTCCTAGTCACCACTGTCCTCTTCGTTATCCTCACCTCCTCACACATTACGGCTGCTTCCGCAGGCTTCGTTCTTGCTTTTGTTGGTGCTATTTCGGCCAATCTGAATTGGATTCTCATCCAGATCAGGAACTTTGAACTGGACGGAGTATCTTTGGAAAGGACAGCAGAGTATCGGCGTCTGGAGAAGGAAGGAAGTGAGGAGCTCATAGAAGGGTTAGCGAATGTTGATGAGGCGGCAATCCAAGCACGGATGGCGGCGGAATATGGGAATTGGCCAAGTGCCGGGAAGCTCGAGATCAAGGATCTTTCGGCGAGATATGGGCCCGACATGCCCGACATCCTACACAAGATCTCGTTTGATGTTGAGGGTGGGCAGACGATTGGTCTCGTCGGGGCGAGTGGAGGGGGAAAGAGTACTCTGGCGAAAGCTTTATTCAGCTTTGTTGAGATTTCGCATGGACGAATCATGATTGATGGTCGTGGTGAGTGCTGTTCCATCCTACCTTGATGATCAAACGCTCATTCAGTAGATACCGCAAACATCCCGCTTGGCCAAGTCAGATCCAAACTCGGTATCATCGCTCAAGACCCCATCCTCTTATCCGGGACCCTTCGGCTCAATCTCGATATTGAGAGCCAGTACACCGATGAGCAACTCTGCGACGCGCTATATCAAGTGCAGCTCATTCACAAGGACCCGAAGTCTTCCACCACCACCACCTCCAGCTCGAGTTTGGATCGAATCGCGGGTCCGGAAGTCATCTCGGCCGCCGCTTTAGGTGTGGAACCACCTCCCAGCCCTCTCTCTTCATCAGCAACCATTGTCGGTGAGCAGGAAGAGAATGTCAACATCTTCAACAACCTCAACTTCGAGATCAAGTCAGGGGGTGAGAAGTAAGTCATTCCGCCGAATGTCGATGGTCAACGGTCAAAGTGGACACTATACTAACAGAAACAGTCTGTCAGCCGGACAAAAGCAGTTGGTCGTTCTCGCTCGCGCACTCTTAAAACGACACAAGATACTTATTCTCGACGAGGCAACGGCCAGTATCGACTCCGCTACCGACGCAGAGATCAGTCGAGTTGTCCATGAAGAGTTCGAGGGTGCAACAGTCTTGATCATTGCTCACCGTCTGAGGGTAAGACTGGCTCACAGTACAGATCAGTCTCGTGCTGATCACGCAGACCATCATGCCGTGCTCCAAGATCCTCGTCATGGACAAGGGCAATCTTGTTCAGCAAGATTCTCCCGTCCAGCTCATCCGACAGGAGGGCAAATTCCAGCAGCTGTGCCAGGCCGCTGGTCCGGAGGAGTACCGGCAGCTTGTGGCGTTGGCGGAGAAGGAGGCGAAGAAGGGTCAGCTGGTGGATATTGATGTGTAGTCTAGGTTACTGTTAAACATGAGTAACCCCCAAAGTTGTGTAGTCAATTGATACGAATGTATCACAACATGTACTGCGTGAGCGATTTGACCCCACATGTCATGCGGTATACAACCCCTCCTTCGCGATATAATCCGCAATTTCCTTCGGTAACAGCTTCCCCAGCGTCTCCTCGTCCGCATCTTGAACAGCCTTCCGTATCCTTGTCGAGCTCACTTCTTCCCAACCCTCCGATCCAGTTCCTAACATCCTTACACATCCTTGCTGGACCCACGGCCTGACCTCTTCCCGATCTAAGACCTCAACCTCTGTCCGCCTATTCTCTTCCCCGGCCCCTCTTCTCCCGCAAATCAATAATGATCCCTCTCCCTCGCTTCCGCCATCTCCAAAGTACTCCCGAGACGCCTTGTCCATCCCTCCTGTGTCTTTATAGAACTTTGGCTCGAAGAATCGCGTGAGGGTATCGGTGCCTATCAGAAAGGAGAATTTGGGTATTCTCCCCGACGCCGATCCCGCCTTATGAGCGAAGAAGGAGTGCAGGATTCGAGATTTGCCCACGAAGGTTGGCTCGTTTAGGATGCCCACACCAGTACCGCCGGGGAGAGCATGATGAGTTGCAAGGCGGCGAGCAAGGAGGATCGTCATTTCCAGTCGCTGGACCATGGAGGCATCTCCCGCTTTGGGGACTTTTTCGATATTCCGCACAGAGAATAGGAGCAAGCGAGCGTTGTATGGTATGGGTTCGGGTCGGAGGGTAGAAGAGGCGGCGTTCGAAGATGGTGGAGAAGTAGAAGGCGTAGGAGGAGGGAGGATAGAAGCGGCCATAGAGAGATGAGCGTAGTGTGGGGGATTGAAGGAAGAGTCGAGAATGACCAAGTGGGGTTTCGAGGGTTGTTGCTCCGTGGTAGGAGGGTAAGGGAAGGTCGGATGTGATGTGTAGACCAGCTCGCACGCCTCTTTGTCGCCTGATACCCTATCTATCGCCGATTGGAGGTCCGTCCGAGAGGGAGTGCGATCATGGTCGGACATGACAGAGCGCGGCAGCCTGATTGTCAGGGACTGCGGTGTGGGCAGACTGAGATCGTGCAAGGGTCTCTTTGGGATGGCTGAGGCGGCGGCTGTGCTCTTCCTGCAGTGTAAGTGTGCTCCAAGGGATCGTTGTATCGAGCGCAACATGCAAGATGAACTAGCGATTCCAGTGGCATTTCGCTCCGGACCACCCCACGCGCTGGTCCGTTCGGGGCGTTTGCTACGCTTAGCATTTCGCATTTGGTACTTGGTTGATGCCATCTGAGGAATGTAAAATTGGGATGCTAGTCGTGCGTCCAGTTCACTTGCCGTGCCTTTGCGATTGACAAGTTGTACATCTAAGATCTATAGTAGCGCTACAGATATTACTTCGTGTTGACATTCTCCCTCCTGAATCCTAGTCTACTCAGGATATTTGGCAAAATGATGATCACGCTCCCCAGGAGATAAGTCACCCCGCAGAAGATCGCCGTAGAGGTGAAGCCTCCATTATCAAGCTTGATAAAGACTGCTCTGGTCAGCTTGAACGCTCTCAGACAGAAGAGTAGAAAGTAACTGACCTCCAGATATAGGTGGGCCGACGAGAATAGCAAAAGCGACCAAACTCCACATCATCCCCAATCTCCCACCTACTTCCTCTGGTCGACTGATTGAAGCACACGTTGCTGAGGCTAGTGCTACCCAAGAAGCACTGACCGGTCCGAAAGTCAATAGCGCAATGATTGTTCCGCCCGTGTTGAGCTTTGGGATCCAAAGTGCGAGAATGATGATGGCGCTGGAGATGCCGCATCCCGTGAAGATCTTCCAGACTCCGAATCGATCCGCCAGAAACCCTGACGATAGGCGTCCAAAGAAGGCTCCGGTCTGAAGGATCGCGATGGCGTATGAGGGCAGAGGCTCGGGGAGGCCATTGGCTGAAGCTAGGGTGGGTGCGAAGAAGTAGGGTACGAATAGGCTAATGAATCAGCTACAGAGCTTTTTATCGGCGCAAGCCTCAGACAATAGAATACAACAGGTCTTAGAGACTCACTTGATCATCACTATCCAAGTCCCGATAAAGAAGCATGTATACCGGACTTCCTGGAAGGCGGTCGCTACTTGACGCAAAGATCGAAGCTTCCGAGGAGGCAGTCTTGTCTTCATAAAGATCACTGGCGGTGTGAGTATTGCGGCATTGAATGCAGCAACAATCAGACAGGAGTTACGAAAGCCTTGTAGGGGTCAGTGATATCTCCGAGGACGATTGGCAGAGGTTGGACTGACTGAGGCGTGCAAAGAGCTCTCGGAACATGATGGGGTACAGTACCCCTCCCAACCCAGCTCCGCAGATCACGAGGCCCATCGCTGTGCTCCGCCGCTTCTTAAACCAGTGGCTTGTCACTGAAATGCCAGGGATGTATAGCAAGGTCGCTCCCAATCCGTACATCAAATGTGAGAGAAAGATCTGGTAGTACTCGTTGCAGACTGCGAGGTCAGCGGACGCGTCTGGACGCGAGCGTCATGGATAAGATGCTCACATGCAAGCGCTATCAGTGAGATAATGAGCATGGCTGAGCCTGTCCGGAGCAGCAAGGGCAGCCCATGCGAGTCAAAGTATCGGCCGGCGAACAGCGAGCCACAGTATGTGAAGAATGAGTGAGCGGCAGGGATCCAACTAGTCCTTGTCAGCGATTCCTTGTCGTTATCAGTAGAGTATAGACGTACGATATGGCCGAAGTGGAATAGGTCACAAGCTGGTGCTCGGCATAATATGCCTGTAATTGACCGACACCGTTCTCTGTACTCCTCAGCGAATTTTCTATGGTGTCGGGCGGATCGCGGGAAACGTACGGAAGCCAAAGACAGTAAACATGAGTAGACATGAGCAGCACACATTGATCCAAGCTTGACGTCCTCCATCTGGAGGGTCGTCCATCACTATACCCGACTCGAGTATTGGCGGAAGTTCTTCAGCGGCTCTGAGATGGTCCTCCTTATTCTCGGAATCTTCCGCCTTGTCGGGGTATTTTGAAGTCATGAGTACAGACATGATGTGCGGATCATGTATCCCACTAGCTGTAGGAGGTATGGACAGATTGATGTGGGGTCGTCATACCATTCTGATGCGTCGACGCAATGTCGAGTCTTGGTCGAGTCGATCGAAAGTAACATGGTCAGCGAAATTTGTAATGTAGATACCGGCAAAATCTCGGCTAACTTGAAACGCTGATTAAATTGCCTCTTCGAGAGAGTTTCCTAATGCAATTCAGTACGTCATTGTCTATTGGGTTCCAACTTCCACCTCCATCCAATCCATCACACAGACTTTAGGAGACTCATTGGGCAGCTCAATAGTTCTGCAGCATCAAGAGATGGCCTCCAAAGCTCAAGGTCCCGATCTGGATGGGGTTCCAGCAACAGCCGTCCTGCCATTGCAAGACTGGTTGAAGCTGCTGGCATCTCGAGGTGTGCCGATGCGAGTAGCCATGGCATTAGCCGCCAAGATGTACGCTGATTGCACAACCAACCCGGACTTCATCTGATCAGCGCAGATATAACAGCCACAATACCAAGCAACGCTTATCGGAGCTCGATGCGAAGAAGCTTACAACTCTGATCCCGGACAAGGAGAGTCGGCGGACAGTCCAGCAGGCAATGAAGGGGATCGCGAGTGGAGAGGTGGGTCAGGCATCAGCAATAGTTTAATAATCCGACTGACAAGAAGGCAAAAACGAAGAAACGAGGGAGAGATTCGGATATGCTTGAGCCACTCAGGACGAATCAAGGGGACGACGATGTCCCGCTTTCGCTCGACTTCAAGGAAGAGCTTGATCCTGAGGTATGTCTTTCGGTGTGCATCATTGAGGTTGGATCCCTATCTGACTCCGCAGAAACTCATTCCATTGACGGTTACGACTAATCGAGCGCCTGTAAAGACAGCCTGGGCATACACAGTCGCCCAACGACTCGGCTTCGATGTCCAAGAATCACTCTCGATCGCACACGGCTATGTTCACATCTCAAGTCTGAAGCATGCCATCATGCTGGGAAACATTTTGAATCCGAAGGAGACCAAGGAGGGGCTTGAGGAGATTCGGGAGCTGCCAGGGATGAGCACATGGGGTTTGAAGGTCGATCATCGGGAGAAGGCTTGGGAGCGGAGGGAAAGGGAGAAGGCCGAGAGGGAGCGGAAGGCGAGGGATGAGGCGGGAAGTAGTCAGCCTTGGGTTGGGATTCTGAAACAGAAGTGAGTCGTGCTAGCAACTCCAGCTGGATTGAATACTCCGTGAGGGATGGATAAGCTTAGCTGATATTGTAGAGTGTGAGTACTTGACCATGTCCGATCATTCGCCCAAAGGTCTCAGCTGACTTCACAGGCCAGTGATAGAGCGAACAGATGGTACATGGCGAGCAATAGAAAAAGGGATAGCGATATCGCCCAGTACTGTAAGCCACATGCTAGATGAGTGTTGGGTCCAGTTGAATGAGCTGACTCTCCAGGCTTTCCGATACATATCACGAGCCTTCAAAGATGACGTGCCAAATGTCATGGGCGCCCTGAAGCTCGTCGCGGCTTCACATCCAGTCGACGACCTCAACAAGTTAGGTATGCACATGTATGTAAGTCACCCTCTCGCATCCGGTTCTGTGCTATCTGATAGAGAGGTTTAGCTGATGGCGGCAGAATGAGTTTAAGCCGGAAGTCGAAACATGGGGTCAGAAGGGTACACTCCATCTAGCCAAAATCTTGGATTGTGCCAAAGGTCCGGTCGATTTAACAAAACACGGCGCTGCCTCGGCAGATGTTCCGGATGAAGTGGAGGAGATGGCCAAGCAGGAGGCGGCGTCAGGACCATCCGCACTATCACGGCATGGCAGTATGACGAAGCCTATCATGTCGGGCCAACCGGTTGGCGAGGACGAAGACGATGAGGATGGGGGATCGATACTGAGTGAACCTCCGCCTGTAGTGGAAGATGAGGATGTGGACACACCAAAGAAGAAGAGAGCGAAGCCCGATATGTCGCTGGAAGAGTACGAGGCGCTGTTAGATGCTGAAGATCAAGAAGGGGGATTTGTGGAGGGTGTAGGTATAGTGTAACAGTATGCATGTGTGAAAGTAGGAGGGATGTAACGTGCGGAACGAGCCACACTCCACTGTGAGTATCCTCCGACCACCTTACTCGAAATCTTCGCCGCGGGGGATCGGCCCTACAGTCGAAGGATGTGAGATAGGGGTACGGAAGTCGCCGTGAAAGACAACCCGAAGGAGCAGTGAGCGGGTCAGAAATGCGCGTCCTGGTTGATGTTGCATCCTGCGACTTTGACCTCCCCGTCGAAGAAGTACCCGAGGGCGCGACGGAGAGCCATTCGGGGTCGGCTGGTGCGTGTAGGGGCGTGGTAGAGGACAACATGAAGGGAGATGGAGTGGGGAGTAGAGACAATCCAATTTAGCGAATCACCTTCAGTGTGTGATACATCAGCAATCAAGTTCGTTTTCCGGGTATTGTCGTTTGACTGCTGCATATCGTCGGTCCGCGTGAGCTATGGCCCGCGTTGTAAGAAGCCAACAGCATCAGCAGGGAATAGTCCTCCGCCAGCTTGTACAATCTGCTGATATCAGCTACTGTTCTGGCGAAATGGGATGCTCTCTTCGTAGCTGAACGCACCTTCTCCGCCATATCCGCGCCGCCTCCCCCCCAGCCTTTCATCAAGACAGGTCTAAACACTTCTCTTCCCATTCTAGCAATCAGCGCCCTGACCTCCTCAGGCGCTATACTTCGCCATAGCAGTATATTTCGAAGTAGCTTTATCCTCCGGCGGACATATCGCTGAAGTGATATTCGGCCATTGGGGTTGAAAGGTGGTGGACGTGTTGATTGGGGAGATGCGGAGGATGTGATTGTGTTGGCTAGATGCAGGATGTGAGTGTTGATGGACATGATAGCTGTGCGAAGGAGAGCCTACAATATCAGTAGCTATCATTGACGGCTGAACAGAGGTAGAGGACATACTGTAAATTTCCGACTGTCTTTCCCTGATAATCCTTCCACAACCTCCATCAGATCTATAGCCCGCCTGGTCTGCGAAGCCGAGTACGGATCATACGCCCCGTTCTCGAATGCCTTGATCAACAGCGGGACCACTACGTCATTGACCATCTGCGCATTGAGGTCTCCGTCGGGACCAAGAGGCGGTTCGTCATCCATCTCGTCGTCCTCGTCAATCGGCGCATTGTGGAGGCGGGGATGAGAATAGGCATGTAGAGCAGTGAACCATCTGAAACCTTCAATCGAGGTAGAAGCCTGTCCATCAGCATTTTCCTCCTTTAGCCAGTTCGAAAGACTCACTCTCATTGGTTCCCAGCCCACCATCTCCCCCCTTGCCCAAAATGTCCAAGCCTGAACCATACTCAACCCCCCAAATGCCCCAGAGTACTCATCTTCATACCGCTGCCTCCATCCCCCAAACCGAACCGCTAGACCCTTCTCCGGATCCCGGAAATCCTCCGCCTTAACATCATCAAGTAACGCCACAACCCGCTTCCCGAGCTGATGCTGCGCCTGAGCATAGTCCTCTGCATCACCCTCGGCAAGCGTGGAATCTGTCGAGTACCCCTCTTCATCTTGTGTCTGGGTAGATTTCCGAGCTCGACGCCTGACGCGACGCTGCTCTCGATCTGCTCGTCGTCCGATCCGGATACTTGAACTAGGACCCGCTTCGAAATCTCGCCGAGATCGACCCATCTCGTCGACTTCCTCCGCTTCGTCTGTTGTCGCAGGAGGGATACCGAGGAAAAGTGCCAGGTCGTCCGAGTCATCCGCATTGCGACGCTTTTCAACCATATCTGCTCGTTCTCGCAAGTGCAGGATTGAGTCGGACTCGATAGCTTCCAGTTTTGGGAACTGCTCGTCAGCTCCGATAGCGCCTCCGAGTAAAGTGGTAGAAGACATACCTTCTCCTCTAGGAACGATCCCAACATCTCGACCCATCCCCTGAATTCCTCAACCCACTCCCTCTTGCCCTCTACCCGCTCAACCTCTTTCCGCAGATCCCGCTCCTGCTCTTCTAGGGTTGCAAGCTCAGCGGAAGCCACCTCGACTGTATGCTCGTTCTCCGATTTGTTGAGTTTCAAATCAGCAATAGCTTGAGCTAGTCGGGCTTGAACTGGGCTGATGGAGGGTAAGGGGCGAGATGTCGGTACTGGAGTGGGGTCAGCTTTACTCAGACCGAACATGAGTATATGCCAAGCTCACTCGGTGTAGGTACATAAGCCTTCTTGACCGGCTTGCCATTCGAGCCATCATCATATCCGCCCGCTCGACGACTTTGGGCAAGTTCCCATTCCCTCGTCTCTTCATCGCTTTCCTCATCCGCCTCGCTGAGAGAATTCAGCACTCCGATAGTGAGTACACACGATCCACTCACAAGTCTGCAATCATCTCCCCTATCTCCCCCTTCTCTCTTCTTGACGCAGCCTTAGTAGCCTTCTTGCCAATATGCAATTTCTCATTGATACCCGTATACCCCGCAATATCTGCCCATCAGCCTCGCCCACGTCTTTATAAATCTCAAACATACCATCATCATCCTCCTCTCCTTCATCCTCCTCACGCATGAGCCTACTCTCAGGATGTGGTCCATGTCCTTTCCCATCATGAACAATCAACCGCCCTCCACCAAGGGCAATGTAATCCTCGTCCATCCCAGCATTTCCACCATGTTTCGCCGACTCCACTTTAGCCTGCCTCTTCATTCTTGCCGAAGCAACAGCAGCAGCATCAGGTATACCCGCCGTAGTATCCTCTGCGAAGCTCGAAGCGTATTTATCTCTCGCCAATCGAGATACGCCCATTCCATCCTCTTCTTCCATCCCTTCTCCTTCGTTCTCCTCCTCATCGGCGGCCTTCCGAGGTGCTCGAGTCGGTGTCGAAGCTTTGAGCTCGGATAGGTATTCTCGGGAGTATGAGGACATGGCGGATGCACTGCCGGATGGAGAGTCGTCGAATGAAGGAGATTGAGCTGGGAGTTTGATATTTTGGCTCAAGAGGCTCTTTTTGGGCTTGAACCCTTCTCCTTCTTCCCCATCACCCCCAAAGCTCAATCGAGTGCCTCCTGATTTCACTCCAGAGAGCCGCTTGTCCTTCTTCTGCGCCTTCTTGCGCTCCAGGACGCTGCCAAAGCTGATATCCCCATCTTCGACCTCATCGGCTGGAGTCGCTGTGATGACCGATTTCGCAAGTGGAGACCCGGTGGATTCGGTGTCTGAGTCTCGGGCTCGTAGAGACGGCCTCGACTTCACCCTTTTGTTGAACATCTCGAAGACAGTGAGCGCATGCAATGCGATAGAACTTGTCGATGAAGTTGTGCTTGCTCAGTGTGAGCCCAAAGCCAATACGCCCTTTTACGTAATCTAGCTGGTGCGGTCCTGAATCTGATCCTGTTGATCCTGTTACGCTGGACTCTGCAGCAGCGATCTGCCAGATATCGGATGCTAGACTATACCAACAAGCAAGAACACTGATCGCGAGAGCAGGACTTGCATACATCAAGATATCAGAAGCATACATGAACGGCTAGAATCACTGATTAACACATCCATATTCCATATCATCCGAGGAGTCTGATCTCCAATCCGCAAACTCGAATCGCCTAGGCCTCTTAGGCTCATTACTGAAGAGATACTGTCCGCCTCGAACGCCTGTGTACGACTTGGCGTCCTCGCGGAAAGCGTTGGCGGCGGGGATCATTGTCAAGTACAGTTGAGAGGTGCACGTATTACAGGGGACGACCGAGCGAATCGCCGCGCTGATATCCCGCTTCGTGTGGTGAGATGCCTCTTTTGCAACGCCGATGCGCTGTAAAAGCGCCTCCGCCGCGGTGACACGGAGTTCAGCCCAGTCGGAGCTTCGTCAGCGAGCAGCACATCGCGCCCCCAGCAGGCACCCTAGAGGGTAGTCGTCCGTACCTTTGGCGACTGGAGCGAGGTATGACAATTGCTGTCTGACCTCGTCCACCAGTCTTTTCCAGCCATCTCGGTAGATGACAAGCGCGGAGAAGACATCCGGCACGTGTGTCGTGAGGAATGCCTGGGCTTCGGAGGGGATTGGCTTCATGGTTGGCTGGAGCATATTGAGCTGGAGGTCCTGCAGCTTGTCGTTGCTCCCAGCCAGAGCGCAAATCGACCAGGCGAGGAGAGGATCGTGGGTGAGGTGCATGACGGCCGATTCGACGAGGATGTCGGGGAAGGATGAGATGAGGTATGCGTCGGAGATAATGAGAGCATCGACGATGGCCTGGAGGTTGGCCAGACCGACTGTTTGCCAGGGAGATGCGCCACCAGCAACCTTCTCTCTCGCTTGTAGTATCTCGATGAGGAATCGCATACCGCCCGAAGTCGCTTATGGGAGTGGCAGTTCGAGGATGCCTGCATTGTCTCCCTGCTCGAGCATGAAGTCGGGCAAGTCGGATATGAAAGTGGAGTATTTGATGATTAATGAATAGGGGACGGGAATGGTGATGTCGTCGGCGGTCACGACGTGGACTGTGGTAGGGCCTTCGGTTTTGGCGCTCTGCGCAGGAGGCTAGGGCGATCAGCATGATCCATTTCGTCAAATGTAGAGCGGATCAGATGAGAGTGAAGGTGAAACGGAGCGCGTTATGAGGGCGCTGACTCACAGAATTGCCATCAAGTTCGAGACCTGGTCTCAGGGAAGACTCGGCGGTAGCAACTCCATCTGCAGGGTCGGCCTTCTTCGTGCTCGATGTCTGGGACTAGAAATCAGATCAGCACAAGCAACAGTAGGAGCAATTCAACCCAACTCACAATTTCTGTCAGTGCTTGCGCGAGTTCTTGAACGTCGGAAAGACGGAGGTCTTCAAGTAACGACGAAATGAAGGAACAGTAGAGAGCTTCGTCGTCTGACATGATGGGCGGCGGGCTAATCTGCGAGCCGGCGTGAGAAGTGACACTTTCACAGAGAGCTGAGACCTGTATCATATCAAGTCGGCCGGCTCAATCGATCAAGTCATATGAGTGATCATATCGACCGTGATTGCGATAGTGAAAGGGTCAGCGAACTGCGGAGCTGAAAAGTCGGCGCTAGTAAGTAAGCCTATAGACAGGGATTAAGTTTGCTGCATATCCTACCTTATCAGCGGATCAGCGGCTTGATACGAGTGCGGTGGCGTCCGCTGCTCTACCATTTAACTCACATAGCACCAGTGGATCCGACTGAGTCCCGACCGATCGGACCCTTTTTCATTTGGGCTCCGCTCTCGCCACGGAGCCGCCCAGCGTCTCCGCATGCAGAGGCAGCCACTTGAACACCATGTCATATCAGGCACCGTTACTCTGCCTGGTCTAGGTCGATGCATCTGTGCTGGGTGAGATGAGATGGAAAGCAAATGCGAAGCGCGAAAGGCCAAAGCGCCGAAACCCCGAAGTCCGAAATGCCGTAAGTGTGGAGAGGAATGTGTTGCGCCATCTGCGCCATCTGTTTCATCTCGATAGCTTACACCGCTTACAAGTACAGTTTGGGGGTGGCGACCGTAGCGCTGTAGCAGACCTTGATGGCGGGAGAGTTCTGAGTAATTTCGCGAGCGCCCGAGGGCCCCGTCAAGCCACTGAGAACTGACGCCCCCCGGACCCTGATATCTCGATGTCCTTGACTCGACTGACTGAAGCACCAGGCTGACAATCCCCAGCAGCAGGCGAGTAGTCCTTTTGCCGTTCGTTCATCACTCCGTACTCAAAGTCATGCCGATCAACGACCTCACAGACGGAGTACAGAGCGTGAACCTGGGTGCCACCGGGTCTAAATGCGCTTCGGTCTACGGCGCGATTGTGGGGGAAGCGGGCGCGATAGACGGAGACAATGCGCAAGGCGGATCTGTGAGTCTTGCCTGTTCATATCAGATCGATCCGCTCGTCCCATGCAGTAGCTGACATACTGCAGGCTGATACACTCAAAGATTCCGAACATCCCCCAGAATTTACGCGCACAAGCGCCCTTTCGCTAAAATACCACTCACCTATTATCACTCCCCTCCCGCTGAACACTGCTTCTACCGATACCATCGCGCTCATCTCATCTACCGGCACCACCCACATCGCATCCCGAATGCTCCTCTCAACTCACTCCTCCTTCTTTTCGAGTCTCTTCTCGCTCCCTCCACCCCTCACCGCTTCAGATGAGCCCGAGGTCGAACCCATTCCCCTCCCTTCCGCTTCCCCTGCTGGTCTTACCCTTATCCTCGCTGTCCTCGAGAGCCTAGACATCAACGGCAAATTCTCTCCGGCGGCGTACAAGTATTGGATGAAGATCACAGTCGAGGATCTCGTCGTCGTTGCCGAGGCGGCCATCTGCGCCGACGCGTACGATATCCCCATTTTCGATATCGTCTTCGTCCGCCCCATCTATGCTCGATTAGATCACGACCCCATACTCCAGTTTGCTTTCGCAGCGGTCACAAAGCTCCAAAAGGATCTCGCCGGCATTGCTCGGAGCACACTGAGCTCGGCGGCCAGCCACAGGCCCGAAATCCCCCACGATGTGGGTCAGATTCTCCGAAATTACGCCCCTGATCAATATTCCCGCTTATCGGCCCTTCATGCTGCTTACCCGTCGGCACGACATCGTCTCCAGCAGCGTCTACGCAATCACCAACATCCGAGCGAACCGGAAGGCTTTTCCAGGCGGTGCGACGGGAAGTGCTTGTCGTTCGAGGAAGAGAAAAACTGGAAGTCAATGAAGGCGAACGCAGCGGAGAGATTGTATGAGCGGGTAGTGGCGGATTTGGCGGAAGCTTTCGGATCCCAGTACTGGATACGGGTTATTGTGGCCGATGGGGTATCCTGCAGTGTGTGCGCAACCCGACTGTCGAAAACGTTTGAGTGGCCCGTGAGCGACTTTCTAAAAGCCTGTGATGGCTATTGATGGGGCAGAGTGGGCCGAAGGAAGGTTGCGATGTGGGGGAGATTAAACATAATTGGAAATCTGTTCGAGGGCTGCTCGAGGGAAACCATGTATGAATGCGCTGTCATACGATCTTTATACCTCTGATCTGTCAGCAGGAGTCATGATATGGAACATGATAGCGAATTGAGCGGATACTGGACTCACACATTACTAAGAACATCCTATTTCAAATCTAGACATCTTCAGGACCCCCGCATACTCATGCGAAGTACCTCAGAAAGTCTGATGAGTCGAAATTGCTATAAGTGTGATCAGCTACGGGGACTTTGACACGCTATCACCGAGGCCACGCTGTCATTTGCCCAATACTAACTCACTTCTATATCACAATGTCATGCGATGTCTTTGCTGCCGAGATGCAGCGCCTCGAGAATGTTGAGGGAGGCGGGATGGCACCGTGATCGATCCGGTGACCGGGATTGCACCGTCCAGCATTTGTTTGTGTCTAATCTCTGACTTGCTCTTCTTACCATATCAATCTGCGCTGAGTCAGCTGATAGTATCTCGGAGTCCATCCCTGGACAGCAGGTTGCCTGACTTACATACACACACAGCGCCGAAGCACTGCACTTGCTGTACCAACTCATACCTTCAACCCACTCCTGCTTCGCGAGGTAAGGTATCCCTCACGTCCTCCAACACCGCAAGCTTCAACACATCCCGCAGCCTCCTTGTCGTTCACTCCCCCTTCTTTGCCGACACCTCCGCACTACCTGTCCCACCTAGTCATCCACCCAGGCGCCGCCAAACCTCCCCGCTGCCACTTCAGCTGGTCTAGCTCTCATGCTCGCCGTCTTGGACATCGCCGGCCCGACACCTCCTACCTCATCATCACATCTGAGCTGCCCCCGATTGCGTACAAGTACCGGTTGACACTCAAATTCGATGAACGCTCCGTCGTCGCTGAGGCTGCCATCTGCGCGCAGGCATACGACGTCCCCACATTCAAGCCTTGCTTCGCCCTCCCCCTCCTCGAGCGCCTCTCTCATCTACCCACTGTCGGTTACGCTCTCGCAGCTGTCGCCCACATTGAGGGGTACACGAAGCTCTTCGCGCGCCGGATGCTACAGTCCGGCATCCTCCCATCCCACACCCCAGGCAACATTCGCTCCTTGGTACAGCACTACGCCGCAGACCACCTTTACCGAATCGAGAACCTGGTGCCGCACTATCTTGCCGCCTAGCAGCTGTTGAAAGCGGCCTTGCTGTGGACTCAGGAGGTGCCCAACGAGGAGAATGCGTATTCGATCCGGTGTCGCGGAGGAAAGAAGGGATACGCGTCCTGTGCGGCGTTTAAGAGGCACGGCAAGTGGAGGAGGCTGCGAGAAGAGGCGGCGGAGAATGTCTTCGATGCGTTGATCTCGACAGGGAAAGGGGTGGTGGACTCAGCGGCGATCGAGGCTGAGATTGAGCGGACCGTGGGGTGTGGAAAGTGTGTCAGCCGGCTGGTGAAGACGTTCACCACGGCGGTGGAGAGGACGTTGGATGTCTGTGATAATTATTGAGATGGCAGGATGGTAGGCGGGTCGGAATGTGAATGAATAGAATCTGGCCGGAAATCGGACACTTTAGAGAAGATGCGCCAAGCTTGATGCCACTGGTGTCAGATACAGGACATCTAGAGGCTTGACACTGATAGATACAGTACTGAGAGTCAGCGTCAATCTAGGACCAGAATGCTGAGCCGAGGACAAAAGGTGAACTCACAGAGCATCTAAAATGACTTCTTCACGTTCTTCTCCGCCATCACTCATCATCCTGGCGCAAAGCCATCCTATATGCAGTATCAACCCTTCGAGACCCAGCTGGGATCACACTCTCCAAGATCTGATCGCCGATGGGTGATTGCCGTCTCGCCGAGCCTTCTGATGCCAGAGAGCTATCTGTCCTTCTGTCGGCTGTACATTGGTGCTCCGCCAGACTTCTCCGTTTGATACACCGGTTAATCAGGCACCTTCCGCACGAGCGCGGGTAGATGAACTAGACTCTGCGTGTCTGCTGACTCCGGGATGGTGATTGTCATTAGTCAAGACATTGTTCAGAAGGCCAAGCTGCGTGCTGCGGCACGTACACAGTAAGAAGCTCTCGACTATTATTACGTCATAGACTTGAGTGGCAAAATCAGCTGTTGTGGCGCCGCCATGTCTGGTGCATCACAGAGCCTGCATAGAGCACACGCCACTTCCTCGGACAGAGGACGTCAACATGAGCATGCGCCGTTGAAATCTTCATTGTATGTCCAGTAACTAAAAAAATCACATGGTCACCGTCACGGAATGCTTCATTTCTCGCGACGTCAGCGCAGCCGTGTGGATAGATAGCTGAGCCGGGCCAAGTGACCGTGACTACCGATGATAAGGCACAAGAGAGGAGAGAACTTCGATGTCAAGATGCGGTTGCACCTTTCACACTCCTGGGTCCCAGGCCCTTCGTCGGATCCGCCCGAGGACCCTGTCTTCGTACGTCCCAGGTCGTGACAGTAGTGCGCGCAAGCTGCAAAAGGATGTTTCCCTGTCGCTTTCGCTGTCACAGGTACCTGGCCATACATTTTACTCCGGGCTCCGGGAGGTGCCGTCGCACTGCCTCTGATTATAATATTTAGACAAACGTCGCAACTATTGGCGCATACAATCGACGTCACGACCATCGTACCAAGCCCGGCGGCACTCGTTTACAGCCCGGCGGCACTCGCTTATAGCCCGGCGGCTGGGAATACTGGGGATTTTGAACGTAGTGATGCCATGTAAAGTCGCGACTTTCGGCGTTCTATATTGCCGCAAATGTGGCGAATGGCCACGCTCTACTACGGGCCAGGTGGCGAAAGTTGGGTGGCGAAAGCTTTTACGTCATCATCCTGATTCATGATTTAGCTGAGAAATGCTGACTTGTAATGGGAGTACTATAGATTGGGAGTAAGTCTCATCATGGGTTATAAGTCCTACGACATGGATGCTCATCCTACACACGTCATATGGGCCAAGAACGGGCAGGGAGTACGGTTTCTCGATCGCTATAATCGTGCACTCGAGGTTGCGCGATCGACAAGCTAAGGCGGATATATATATGTGTGTACCCGCGGACCTACGTCAAGGTGTCCGGATCTCATGCATGCATTCAGATTCTCCAGCGGCGGATAGCTACGCCTTACAGACCGACTTGTCTATGTGGTAAGATGCCCGGTACCACGTCCAAGATCTTCAGAGCTCAGCAGCGCCTTGGCGGCACCGCGCAGCCGGACAGTACTTCGGAAGTGGAAGACCACTTATAGAGGGATATCCAGATGAGGGATAATGAGGAGTTGGCCTGCGCGCTGTGGCAGCCTACCGCGGACCTGAAGCAAATGCAACATCGCGATCGGTGGGCATGAACCGGAGTATGGCCCTGGACGCGCGCGAAGTTGCCGCGTACGAGCCGACCTGACCGGCGAAGTCGACGCGCCTGGCGCGCCGTATAGCGACCGGTGATGCGTACGTATACGACAGAGGCAGAGAAGAAAACGTATGTGCATGACTGATCCCGACCCTGAATCGCGTAGACCCATACTGAATATTCACAATGAAAAGAGAACGACACCGCCCAAACTGACCGCGGAAACCAAGATAATCTTGAGCAGAACTATACAATTAGCCCCGTCTCCACCCTATGACTGACACTTACCACAACCTGAAAATTGAGTATGAGATGGGCATCTAAGTGAAAGACTCCACCGGACCCGCCATCCCCTATTAATGGATTAGCTCAGGAATTAAGCTCAACCTCGCGACGAATTGAGAGGCAATGTGATCTATAGTACTATACGTACCACGTAATTGAACACGGGAGGTTGATTGTCCAGAACCCACTTGGGAGCTTCCGTGCGCAAGAAGGCAAGCTGCGTCTTGGTGCATCCGGCTGCGGGCGGCGCGAAGAAGGCAGGATTCGCAGCCAGATATGTCTTCTGCTTCTCGGGGTGAAATTGTAAGAAAAGCTTTCGGATGGTAGCCCAAGTACTCTTTCGAACCGCTTCACTGCTGGTTTCGTAATTGAGACCCCCGAATGCCTCCACCAAGCCCTGCACCGTATCCGCCGTGGTCATCGAGTCGCTAAGTTTGATCATGTTGAGCAAATTCTTGGTGAGCTTTGCACCGGGATGGGCAGAAGCATACTCGTCGGCGAACGCCATGTTCCAACTCACCAGCTTCTCGCTCGCGCCACAAGCGAGACCGAAAGTTGCGTCCATTTGTTCGGTTGTGTGGGTCTTGGCGTATTCGCGAATTTGGTCTCGGGTGGCTTGGTGGTGGACAAAGCTGTGTTGCGCATCATACCCCGTGGGGCGACGTCCTGGTGGCGGCGCCGCCGAAAAGGCTTGGACGGGATTGTAGTCCGGTACTTGGCTCGTCGAAGCTTGGCCAGGGTTGTATTGGTATGGATATCGATTGTATGCACCCTGGAAGCTGTTGTGAGGCAGCGGATGGTTTGCCGAAGCCGAGGCGTTGGATGAATGAAAAGAACCTTGATGACCACGGGGACCGTAGGGGAGGATGTGGCTGCTCGAAGCGGGTTCGCCCGGACCGTGAAAGTTCCCCCGCAGATATTACGCGGTTTGGAAGAAAGGCGTGAGGTAAGCGGAGAATGTCGTAGGCTCAATCAGCTTGGAGAGTGCGGAGACCGCGTATCTTCCATCAGTATTCTCAGTATCCCCATACTTCAATGTGGCGATGTCAGTGTCGGAGAGTCCGGCCTGCATTTGAGGCAGCACCCATTCAAGGAAGATGAGGGAATTCGCTGTTTGTCGGCCATCTCCCGTGCAAGTCGTCTCGCCAAGCCACGAGTCAACAGACTCGCACTGCGCCAGAATCTTTTTAGTTCCGGCTGTCTCGTTCGTGTCGGTCGCCTCATTGGCCAGGTCATTGGCCAAATCAGTGCCTGGAAATCAATCAGCCAAGGCTTCAGCTTAAAAACAATGCTTGGATGGCCTACGGTATTGGCCTGCAGTGTTCCCGAATGGTGTTTTCTGTTTGTCATCCAAGTCAGATAATGGGACTTTCTGTTATTCGTCTGTCATTTTGTGTGGAGCGAGATCGAGATGCTGGAATTGGTGATCTTGGGGTATGAAAAGGCTGGGAAGTTGCAGAGGATGAGGTAAAAACGGAAGAGAGCGGGGGGATTGTGCGCCTGGAAAGCGAGAGCATGCCCAGTCCGAGGCAGTCCGGGCGGAATGTATTCCATGTGACAGGATGAGACCACGTTGAGTGTGAAGGGAGTTCCTGGCACTAGGGGTTTCAGCCACTCCGTCCTGTAAATTCGCGGTTCAAATCGGAACTCGGACGGGTCCAGCCTGTATACTTCCGTGTATGCGGTGAAAGCGTTTGACAAGTGCACTCAGCGGTCGGGACAAGCGGGAATTCGATTACAGTCATGATAGAGAAAGCGCCTGGTAGCATGGCATTGGGAGATTTACACATCGGCCGATACAAACCTAGACCTATCAGCTTTCAACCCTCGCATGGACAATCAGTCAACTCACATAAAGTCCGAGAACTGCTTCCACATCTTCTTCTCCGCTACCAACTTCCTAGCCAATTTGACCCAACTCCCAATAGTCAGATCCTTCATTTTCCAGGGTGTAATCCGTCTCATTTCCCTCTTGAACTTCTTCAATTTATCCTCTTGGTCTCCCTTCCCTACTTCCATCCCAACCTCTCCATCTTCCTCTCCCTCAATTGCAACGGACCCCCACCCCTCCAACCCAATAAGGTCGAATGCCCCTTCATCATACTCCGGCAACAAATGCTTAGGTACGGGTAATGGCTGTTGGTCCTGCTGAGAAGAAACGAGTCTATCAACTTTAAAAGTCGAGTACTCAATCTTCCATTCCGGCGTAATGTTCTTTGGCCCATCGACTCCAGGAAGGTAGAATTGGGTATATCCCAGCGGTGTCAGAGGCCCGTTGAGTCGAGAAGGAGATGACTTGTTTTGATATCGCGGCCGAGTCTTAAATCTGCAGTGGGGTTTATCGCGATTGATGGGATCTTTGCAGTGCAATTTAGGCCTTTTGCGACCGTGTCTATGACCGTGTTTTCGTCCGAGGGTAGATGATTGGGAGAATTCGTCAGGATATCGAGTGACGTTGGTGATGTTGTACCTGAAGAGTAAGCTCAGCTATACAGTCGACATCAAATGACAAACAAAACTTACGAGTACACCCTGACCGCAGGTAGATAGGTAGGTATAACGCTAGGTCCAACATTCATCACCGCATAATCCTTCACTTTGAGCTTGTTCGGTCCGGGCATATCTCCGAAATCTTTCCGTAATGTATCGACCAGAGCGGCATTACTGTTCCGGCCCATAGTGCGCATTCGGCCAGATTGGGGGTGGTGTTCTGCGCCGTGATGTAGGTCCGGACCTTCGTACGCGCCTTTGATAGTGAGGTTGCGGTATGTTTCGCCAGGAGTAGAGGAGAGGAGGCGTGTTTCGCGCGATTCGAGTTCTGGGACGTCCAGGAAAAAGAAGTGGTCTATGTTCCTGGACACATCAGCTTGAATGGCAATGTAGTTTCGAAATCAGAGAGCTCACATGTGTCCGAATAGGTGTCCGACAATCGTATCTTGGAAGCGTAATGCAAGGTCACCGTACCTCAGATCTGATGTATCAGCAAACTGCAGTGCGGATACGAATACAGTTGATGAAGGGCACCAAGCACATCTGGGCCCTTTGCTCGTTCAACAATCCCAAACACAGTAGCTGAACTCACGGCAGGTCTCGTAGTAATTGCCCGAGTGCGGTGGCACATGCCCAGTCAGATAGACCTGCATCCCCCTCTCCCTGAATTCCTCCAGCTGGACCTCTAGCCAATCAAATTCTAGTGTTCCAGGGTCGCTTGATCCATCTTCACATCCATCGACCACTGGATCGTCAGTTCAGATCCAACGCTTACGAAGATGTGGAAGTCTCAACTCACACGTGTTTGAATCGTACCAGTACAATGTGTTGAGCGAGATGACAGCCAAGACGTCCTCAATGACCTCCACAGAGAAGTAGGCTCCTCGCTCAAATGTGTGACCTTCGTCAGACGGGATGAAGTGTCGCCATACCCTGGTTGCATGAGCCATAATCACTTTGAGATTGTGAATTTCGAGCGGACTCACCCTCGCATGTCGCTAATCAAGCTACTGGGCCCGGGTCCCATAACATTGTGAGGGTATATATCGTTATTGCCCAGACTGGGAACGATGATCACTTCCGAGCCGAACGTTTCGGACATCTTGGTGGACATAAAGTCGTTTAGAGCGACTATTTCGCGCGGAGTACGAGGTAAAGATCGGTCAATGTCATGCCTGGAACTAATCAGCTTAGCCTCATCGAGGAGATAGGCACGTCAAGCTGACCTAGCATTATCTCCTGTCCAGATCACGAAGTCGACTTCGTCTGCCCATTCCTTCTTTAGCCAGTCGAAAGTCATATTGACTAGTGACATTGGGGAATCGCAATCTCTGACAGGGGTCAGTTAATCTGCACACACCGTCGAAGCGTATGCTTGAACTGACGTGACCGAGCTTCCCCAGTAACCTGCGACCTCGTCCTCATCGTCATCCCCATCACCCTTCTTGCCCTTCCCCTTCTTGCCTTTCCCATCCTTCAGTCCGTCCTCTGCTCCACCGGCAATTACCACCTCATCCTCTCCAACGCGATGGCATCCTGAATCAAAGCTCGATCCTTCGAGATAGTGCGGGTCAGGATGAAAATCTGTGATGTGGATAAAGCGGCCGGTGAGCGCTGTAGGTGGGGTTAGCCAGAGATCGACCTCGTACTCGATTCAATGACGGATGAACTCACCCTTCCTGGGCGGTCTCGAGATGAGGGAAACGGGCGCTTGTGATTTTTCCGCGATGGCCTCAGACAGAACCAGGGCTAGCCCTGCTAGGAGCGTAGCAGCACGCATGCTTGTCACTGTACTTGTCCAAGTTGATGCTCAATAGCGGGAATGGCTTGAGTTTGGGACCTGTGCGGTGACTTAGAGAAGTCTTTACGTAAAGCACTTTTCCGTCGGAAACCTCGCCTGAAAATTTGTGAGCCAGAACATCATACATCGAGCTAGAACATCCATACAGCGCCTACCATGAGCGCTGATATCCCTGGCCTAGGCCTTACGCCGGTCACAGCTATGAAAGGCAAGGATTCAGCCGTAGCGCATACGGTGAGCTCGGACGATGAGCTCGAGCTCGCCTTGCCTGAGGTGTCGGAGACGTCCACTCCCGAGGCGTCTCCCGCTTTGAACGCTGAACCCGCGCTCGAGGCACCGGCTGCATCCCGTGAGTTGACTTATATTAATAACATAGAGTCACTGCTATCAGTTGAAGCTGATTCCTCCTCAGTGTCTGCCGCCACACCCGCTCCAACCGCCTTCAAACCCCCTCCCAACCCCTCCATACCGCAAGACTTAGCAGTCATAGCCGAGCTTGTCAACACCTATCAAGCGGTCGGCTCATTACCTCCCATCACGATTTCAGCGGCGGATAAGCGGAAGCAGGTGGAAGCGAGCATCAGGGCGAAAATGGAGGCCTTGAAGGCTGGGAAAGGGAAGGCGAAGGAGGGAACGGAAGAGGGGCTGTCAGCTGGGCCTATAGAGGCTACCACTGGGCCAGCTGCTTTCCAAACGGATCGATCAGCGGGATCACTAGATGCTTCTACATCGCTCGACAACGACACAGCGATGCGATTAGAGCTGGACGAGTTTGTCGGAAACACAGCAGGCGCCGCTGCGGATGACATCTCTTCTTCGGACTCTGATTCCAGCTCAGAATTCGAGACATCCGACTCTGACGACGATGATGACGAAGAGGAGGGAGGAAAGGCCGAGTTTGTCTTTTCTAATTCACCAGCGCCCTCACCTCGAAAACGGCCGCTCAAATTTGAATACATCGATGATGATGAGGAACCCATCTCTTCGGATCCTATCATGTCGGTGAACGAAGCGCCATTACCACCTGTCCCTCAACCTCCATTTGCGCAATTACCAGAGGGAGAAAGTCTCTCGTTGGCCGGAGAAGTGGTTAGTTGGATGAGGGAGAGGCGGGTTGAAGCATGGTGGGCTGCGAGAGTGGAGGCTGAGGGGTTGAAGGAGGAAATCAGCAAGGCGGTGGATGATCTCGCTGGAGCCGATGGGGTAAGTGCGGACTTGATAGATACTGCGGCCGGTCCCGAAGTTGGAGAAAACGAGCCAAAGGAAGCTATGGAGGACGGAGAGGTTGAAGAAACTGTTGAGGAGCCATCAGCGGCACTCGACCCGAAACCCACTCCCACACTTCTGGAGAGCGAGCCGATCCCACGATTTTTGTCCTCTGGTACAGTGGTCATTAGGGCGATGCAACAGCATCCGGGGCAAGAAGGGTGGCTGGAGGAAGGGTCGGTGGTGTGTCATCCGGATGGCCGAGTGCTGGGCTTCGTATGTATACCCTTCATCCGACCACTCATTACAGGACACGAAGCTGATCGCATGTAGGTATCAGATACATTCGGACCTCTCACCTCACCCTTCTATTCCGTCCGTCTCCCACCACCTCCATTCCCCCTCCCCTCTTCTTCCTCGCTGGCTAACGGTACCCGCCTCTCATACCCCATCAACCCGCAATATCGTTCATTCGTCAATATGACGGCAGTCAAAGATCCGCGATTCAAAGGGTCCGACGCATCCAACATCCACGATGAAGAAGTGAGCGAGGGAGAGGCCGAATGGTCCGATGATGAGATGGAGGCTGAGGCGAAGAAGCGGCGCAAGAATAAGAAGATGGCTAATCGAGAGATGGGAGCTGGGGATCGGGCGGGGTGGGCACCAGGGCATGGGCCAGGACAGGGGTATACTGGTGGAGCAGGGCAAGGATCAAGTGGGATCAGCCACCAATTACCCGTCAGGCCGCATTTTGACTATGTGCCAGAGACGGAAGATGCGGGTGACGCGGCGAGTTTCTATGGCGGCGAGCAGGATGAGTTTGAACACGATGGAGCTGTGTCCGAAGCGGGCTCTTCGGCAAGTCGGAGACCTGCGCCAATGCCTTATGAGCTCGATGAGCCTGCACAGGCGTCGGAAATGGCATCGGTACCGAAGGGTGAGGGGGGAGGTGAAGGGAAGCGAGGTAGAGGACAGGGTCAGGGTAGACAGAGGGGAGGTGGGAGAGATTCTGGGGCTGGCGCTGGAGGTGGGCGCGGTAGAGGCTCAGAGAGAGGAGCAAGGGGAACCAGAGGAGGAGGGAAGGGTGATAGGGGAGGTAGAGGGGCAGCCCGTGGTGGAGGTGCAGGTGACAGAGGAGGCAAGGGAGATAGAGGAGGAAGAGGTGGACGTGGGAATCGGGCAGCAGGTCAACCTAGCACTCGACCGAATTTCGGCCTTCCGCAAAAACCCCAATTCGACGCTATTGCATCTACGGGTGATGGGCACGATATTCCCATCTCGTTCGGTCTTCCTCCTCCGCCATCATCTTTGCCCACCCCGCCCTCTTTGGCAGTGACTGGCTATGGTACTCAACCGCAGGCGTACAATCCTTACCTACCGCAGAACCCGACGCAAGCACATGGACATGGGTTGGGTTTACCAGTAGACCAATATCGACCACACCAGCAAGCACAACAACAACCCTCCGCTGCTACTCCCCATACTTCACAACATCCCGCGTACCCCTATCAACAACAACAGCAGCATCAACTACCTCCGTTCCCGCAGCCCTACCATCAGCAATCTCCCCAACAACAGCAGCAATACAGCTCACAACATTACGCCCCCCAGGCGTACAACCCCTCTAGCGGAGGTGGATCCGAAGCACATCCAGCTGCTGGCGGTGCAGCCCCTGTTGCTGGCGGTCCAGCAATCAATCCTCGCTTTGCAGCGCAGTATCAGCAGATGCAGATGATGAGTCATTTGGCGGCTTGGCAGGGGCAGGGACAGGGTGGGCAAGGAGGACAAGGAGGGCAGGGCGGACAGGGAGGGTATGGGTATTCTGAGTGATGCGAGTCGAGAAGCTCGACTCAAGCCTAGGTCAAGTCTGACAAGAGGATCAGCTGTGTCTAGGCTCTGGTGGCTGCGAAAGCCCTTCATGTTGGTTTGATATAGGCATATGTAGCTCTCAAAGGCTTCGAGTCAGGCATCCTACGGAATGATGGATCATTAGCGCTTCAGCATCACCGCTGTAGAAATTTTGATCGCCGATCAAGTAAGTTGACTGCATGATCAACAGACATCTCCACCTATTCGACGATCCTGCCGATCCCCCTCTTCCCCCTTTGCTCTTTTTAATTTTCGCCTGACACCATCCCCTACTCATCATCATCCTCAATATCAATCGCCTCGGGGTTCACCACCGACCCTTCCTCCTCTCCAGCCCCAGACTCGGGCTCATCAATTCCATTATTGTTCGTCTTTGTAAGTGTTGAAGCAACAAAGCTTGGCGCATTCTTCTTTGCCGCCCCTGATCCAGCTCCAGATGCAGCAGCAGCCTCACGCTCTAATCCCGCCATGGGGTCCGCAGCGTCTTTAGCAGACGCAGCAGCCTCGTCCGTTGGTAAATTCCCAGCGGCAGCTTTCTTGGCTGCAGCAGCAGTCTGGGCGGCAATGAAGGATGATTCGGTATTATAGCTTGCTTGAACGGATCGTTTAATTCGGAGCATTTCGCGGAAGGTATCTTCGGATCCTGTATCGACTGTAGAGTGATCAGCACGAGCCTTCTTTCCCTTTGACAGGTAATGGTACGGTGCAGCGGATCCCAAGACTCACTTTCGAACGAATTCCACTCAGCCCAGAAATCAGGCACAATCCGCGGATCACAGAATTGACTAGCGTGGGCATAGATTGCGCGAGCTCGATCAATCTCCCCCAATTTCCTCTCCATCCCTGCAAACCTCCTACACATTCGCGCAGTTTCCCCATCTGGCAGACTCTCAATCGCTCGTTCGTAGATGGGTCGAGTGGCCGGTAATCCGAAATTCGCAGCTGCTTTCGCAATATAAATCGTAAACATCTCGAACCGATCTTTTTCTTGGACAGTGGTAGATGCCCGATCGTATATCCCCATGGCGCGCTTGGCGAGTCCGTGCTCTTCTTCCAGTTTAGCATACATGAGGTGGAGCGGTTTACAGAATCGAGGTGGACAATCTTCGAGTGATTGTTCGAATAAATCGCGGGCGCGCTCGAGCTTCTTGCCGCCGTATCGCTTGACGAACTTTGATAGGTAGATGTTCCAGATTTCGAAAGCGACTGGGAAGTGGAAGAGCTCAATACCGCGTTCGTACACCTGAAGGAATCAGCTCTTGATCTTCGACGAGGAAATGGGAGGAGTAGCGGTGCTTGATGTCCAAAGCTCATTAACCCTCGTGGAGCCCTCCGCAAAAGAAGCCCAGACGAGATAGACTGGAGACTCACCTTGAACGACTCCTCAAAGTACTTATTCTCCTCCAGGAAACCCGCGTAATTGACGATCGTCTGCGCATTCGCAATCTTCAACTCCATAATCTTGTCATACACCGCCTTGGTAGATTCTACCGTACCGATAGACTCCTCGAGGTCAGAGTAGAAGGACCAGAGTTTGAGCGATTTGAATAGTCGGGCTTGGGGTGAGAGGGACTAAGGAAATCAGCGATTTGACCTAGATCCCACCAGAATAGACGTGTTGTCCAACCAGATCAAGGGCGAGGAGCAGTAACTTACATCGTTGTAGAAGTCCACCTTTGTGTTCTTCGGGACAGTCGTCGCTCGCTGCATGAGCCGAACAGCTTCGTCGTAGTTCCTATGCAAGTCAGCTGATCCCAAGTACATCAAGTCGAAGTAACCCACTCATTCCTCAATTCCATTTCCGCCCACTCACACCAAACCTCCGCCAACTCATCCACATTCCTAAACGGAACCTTCGTCCCCCGCTCAAACACCTTCCTTGCCTCTTCTAAATCCGGCTCTCCCTCCCCACCACTCCCGCCCTCATCATAGAACTTGGCAAAGTTGACATAAATCGGATACAGGGGTCCAGTCGCCTTTCTCGGATTTATAGTCTCAATAGCGAGTAAAAACGTCTCGACAACTTTCTCATCATTATCGGCCCATAATGCCACCCTCTTTTCCCACTCGACAACTTCATTCGGATTCCTCCTGAGAAGAACCTCATTGACAATGAATGGTCGACGATCCATCAATTCTTCAAACGCCTTCATCCGTTCGTCCAACTCCGTCTCAGTATCAGCAACGTCGAAATCTTCATCCTCCAAATTATCCTCGTCGGCTAGCGCATCCATAAGTGTCGATATCATCGTTTCGGAAAATTCGGCATAAGCGTCAAAGATCTGAGTGAAATCTCGAATGGTCACTACTGCCGCTAAACCACGTTCGAATGTCCGTGTAGCGCGCTCGAATTCGCCTCGCTTGATCCAGTATGTCGCTAGACCGGTCCAGAGTCGTCCGGCTTGATCTTTGTATATCGCCAGACCGTCCTTTTCGACTATACCCTCAACGTCAAGTTGACGGGGATTGGCGGGGTCGGTATCGGGATCGTAAGCCTCGGTGGCCGGTACCTCCTCCTTCCCTTTTCCTTTGCCCTTGGCTCCACCTCCGAAAGCAGGAGGAGGCCGGATCATCTTGGCCTGCTCAGTAGCCACTGGCGGTCCAGCGATCCGCATCAATCGACCAGCAACAGAAGCCGGCTCGACGATCCCGGTGCTTCCCCCTGCACCATCTTCCTCAACAGCCTCAGCGTCGTTGGCAGCATCCACATTGTGCTCCACCTCGAGCATCTTGCGTACCTGTTGCAATTTCAGGGTGTCCTCCTCGTCCATCCCCACATCGTCCGCGTACCGCTCGACGAGTTCGAGGAAATCGACAAAGAGCTGGTACGGTGATTTACCGTCTGAGGAGTTGAAGATGTTTTTGTATGCGCGCCGGGAGATTAGGAGGAGGTACTTTGCGGCGGAGAGGGTTCGAGGAGGGGAGGCGTCGAGCAGGTAGGCAATGTGCCGTTCAGTGAGAGATGAATCGACCTGTACGTTTAGCGGGTTTCTTGCAGGATCTAGGGAGGGAAGGGAGCACGAAGAGTCAGGGCTGGAATAAAAGCCGGTATAATTCCCTTGAGAAAGTACGATGGGAAGAAGAATAGATGTGATGGCTGGGACATCCCAATAGGCAGAGAGCAGGTCATACAGTGCAGAAAACCAGAACTAACCTTCAAGAACCGTCTCCATACCCTCTCTCCAGCCTCTCCACCCATCATCTCCGCCCACCTAAGGTAGACTCCCCACACCCTGCCGTGCAAACTGGGCGGTAGCGTCCTCAAAGCCCTATCGAAAGTCCGTCGGGCATACGTCCTCTTGAACACTGACGGGCAATTCGGATGAAGCACCATCGATAGGTGTAGCAGCCACACGACCGGTAAATGGCTTAACCAACCCAACATCCTTTCCCCAACTGCGAACAGTGCCCGCCATTCTTCATAACCCACCACCCCATTTAGTCCGCCCGTCCATTTATTCGCCTCCTCACACCCTTCAAGAACTTCCTTGACATTCGTCTTGAATGCTGCTCCGCGCTTGGCCTGCTCGACCCTCGCTTTCGCCGCCTCTGGGGTCAATGGACCCAAAACGAACAATTGTCGAGTAAGGAAATAGGCCTTCCATAATTTGTAGGAAGTTGGGAAAATGCCCAGAGCGCGCTCGTAGATCGATACAAGGTGCTGAAGACCTTCACTCGCCTGAGGTGTGGCCAAGGGACCTAAGAGTGTCTCTTCGGGGGAAGGGGTCGACGGTGGTGGAGGAGCTGATTTGGCCTGACGGTCTTTGATTTGATGGATATACGATAACCATGATCGAAGATTTTCGGGGTTATGCAGCAGGTCTTCCTCGGTTGTGAGGTCTGCAAGGGCGACGAGGTGGGGGTGAGTGAGAGGGGTGGGGATGGGGACGGTCAGGGGGAATCGAGAGGATAGGGAGGCAATGAGGGATGAGTCGGACATTTCGACAGAGGGATCTGGGGGTCGAAAGGCGAGTATCCAGCCTATTTTTTTGCGCCAAATCCGATGGTCCACGCTCTGGTCTCTGCTGTCGGCGTAGCGCTGCGTTGTATTCGCTGCACGGACAAGCGAGCTGTAGGTGTATGAGTGAGGTATGGGTAATAAGCTTCGAAACGCCCACCTAAAACCCACCCAAATATGCTTCCGTTGGCTGAAACCTTAGTTGCGCCTGTACCAACGAGATAGATCATCTCTTGGCATATCTCTGTCGATCCAGAGTTTAAGGGGCCATGGGCGCTCAAAAGCTTGAGTCTGCTCAAGTCAAATAGGCAGGGTCGTGCTGACTGGCTGATGGGACATGCTTGGAACCCTGTGCAGCCGTGAGTTCTGATGTGCTGACACCCCCTGCCACCCCTCTCTTCCGATGTTTACCCTTTGCTATGGAGGCCTACATATATAATGGCGACACCTCAACGATGTTCCCTCTTCTCCTATCTTCCTACTTTCATCCCTTCCCACTCACTCACTCACTCACGCTCTTTACCACCCATCCACAACTCACCATGTTCCTTCGTTCGATCATCTCACTCCTCCTCGCGGCCTGCCTCTGCAGCGCGCTCGCCATCACCGGCCAGCAAGCTGAGCGCGGCTCCAAAGCCGACCTTCCTACTCCTGTTAGTGCACGCACCAATGCCGAGCGCTTCGCCGCTGGTATGCTTCCCGCCGCACCTCGCGCTCTGGTCAAGTATCAGTCCAAGCGCTCTAACCGCAAGATCGGTAAGTTATCTCCAGCTCGATGATGGCATTAAGCTGACCGTACCAGTCCGTGCTCTGGGCCGCCGCCAGCAACAGTCAGCTGTCCCACTTGCCTTCCCGGCTTCTCGACCGAACAACGATAACCTTCCCGTCCTCATCACCTTCAACGATGACGGGTCCGTGCCCATGAACCTTGCTTTCGACGTGATGGCTTTCAATTCCCTGGCGTCCACCATTACTATCGGCACCAACGGGGTGAGTTGTTACAATGATCCTTCCAACGAGAGTCCTTCTGACGCGTGCAGTATGTCATCATCCAAGGAACCAACAATGGCAACAAGCAGATAAACCCTTTCCGTAAGTTCAGCCTTTGTGATACAAAGACTTGTTTGCTGACCGTTTCAGTGGCCGACCTGTTAGTACCAACTTTTCTTCATGAAACTAATTGAGCAGTGATACCAGACGCCAGGGCTACGCCGTCACTGGAGTGTCCGACGCGACTAGTTTGACGCTCAGGTGGAACACCTACAGCTTCAGTGATCCTGGCGTAGGCACCGAAGACTTCACCGTACGTCAACTTCAGCTTCTCCACTATCTAGCATGAGCTAAAGATTTTACAGATGTACTACACCACTTCTCAGCCCGGAGTGTGGTTCGTCTACTACGACGCTTACACCGTGGCGGGTGATGGCCGAAATGCGAATGTCGGAGCTCAGGATTACAGTAAGTTACACATCAAGACTATAACCGGGCTTCGGAAGCGTTGACACAGCTAGACGATAGCACCAACAACATTGTGTTTTCCCGGAACACCGCCTTCCGCACTCCCAACGATGGCCTCATCCTTGCCATCGACACCAACACTAAATCCGCAACCAAGCAGTGATCTTCTTGTTGCGGACATCGGTACGACATGGTTTGGTCTTCTCACGACCTAGAGACAGCGTTTTTTATTTGGGTTCTTGCATACAGGACATTATCCGTATTGAGCGATGATTCGATATGCATTCCTTCTGTATGGATTTCCCGAGAGTGATGATGGACGACGATGAGGAGCGCTGCAGCGGATCTACCAACTCAGTCATGATCAGGCAGTGCTTCTCACTCTGTTCTCCTCAACCTCATCAAGACATTTGTCAAAAGATGACCACGCGACGGATGGAAGCTTCGATCGCACAAGGCCCCTTTCGAGGCAGGACTAGATTCGTGGATCGCCCGTGAGGCCCGTGGCAAGGGTAAAATTGAGGAAAGCCATGACGGCGCCGGTGATTTTTGCAGATTTTTGCCTCTCTCGTCAATTTTGGCGCAGCCTGTGCCTGGTGCCTGGTGGGTTGTTCCTACTGATCGACATCGGCAAATGAGGAATGAGGAGCACAGGCCCAAAATAGCGATTTCAATTGCAAGATATGCGTCGCTCAGCAGGACACTGCTGGACACGCCTAAACATAAGGACATGTGGGTGCGAGGGGTTGTGACTTGTAAGTTCAGTCCTTGTTCTGCCAATCGCTAATCTTCGGCCGGCTGGGGGAATCCGACGTCCCCTGTTCTCCCATCTTCCTCATCACTCTTTCCACTACCGCTCACTCACTCACTCACTCACTCACTCACTCACTCACTCACTCACTCACTCACTCACTCACTCACTCACTCACTCACTCACTCACTCACATTCACTCGCTCTCTCACCCTCTTCACACTCGCACACTTTACCGCCCGCCCACAACTCACCATGTTCCTTCGTTCCATCGTCTTACTCTTCATGGCGGCGTGCCTCTGCAGCGCCCGCACCAACGGCTGGCAAGTCAAGCGAGGCCTCAAAGCCGACCTCCCTACCCCTGTTCGCGCGCGCACCAATGCCGAGCGCTTCGCCGCTGGTATGCCCCCCGCCGTCCCTCGTGCGTTGGTCAAGTATAAGTCCAAGCGCTCTAATCGCAAGATCGGTAAGTTACCTCACCATGTCTCTAAAATCATTGAGCTGATCACTACCCCAGTTCGTGCTCTCGGTCGTCGACAGCAGTCAGCCGTCCCACTTGCGTTCCCGGCCTCTCGACCCAACAATGAGGGCCTTCCTGTACTCCTCACCAATACCGACCAGGGGTTTGCCCCCATGAACCTTGCTTTCGATGCAATGGCTTACAATTCACTGGCTTCCACCATCAATATCGCCCTGGACGGCGTGAGTTCTTTCTTCTGAGTCCCATGTATCGAGAATTCTGCTGATGCGTCCAGTACATCGTAGTCGAAGGTAGAAACCTTGGTGACAAATACATATACCCTTTCTGTGAGTCTAGCCTTCACAGCACAGTGATTTACTCGCTGACGACTTCAGTCGCCAACCTGTTAGTGCCAACTTACCGTCACAAGACTGATCGAGCAGTGATACGAGGAGCGCGGGCTACGCAGTCACTGGACAGTCCGATGCTACTAGTCTGACGATCAGGTGGAACACCTACAACAACGATGACCCATCCGTAGGCACAGAAGACTTCACAGTAAGTCAGCTCTGTGCACTAGCCGATTACTCGGCACGAACTAATGGTTCACAGCTGTACTATACCACTTCACAGCCCGGAGTCTGGTTTGTCTACTACGACGATTATACTGGGGAGGGTGATGGCCGGAAAGCGTATGTCGGAGCTGGGAATGCTAGTAAGTCACACATGAAGTTCCCACCGGGCTTCAGAAGTGTTGACACACCTAGATGACAACAAAAACGACATTGTGTATTCTTCCTACACCGCCTTCCGCAGCCCTAACGATGGCCTTGTCCTCGCCATCGACACCAACACTAAATCTGCAAAGAAGCAGTGATTTTTTCTCTTGTCGCGGACACTGGCACGATGTGCTTTGCTCCTTTCACAACCGAGAGACTGCGCATTTCATCTGGGGTCTTTCATCCAGGACAATCTTCATTTGGATCGATAGGACGATATGCATGCCTTCTGCATGGATATCCCAGAGTGATGACGAATGACTATGAGCGCTGAAGCGGATCTACAGATTCGGTCAGACCTAGTACTTCTCGTCCGCCCAGCTCAGCGCTCCATCTGCATTCCCAAAAGATGACCACGCGAAGCTCGGTAGCTTCGATCCCACAAGGCGATAGACGACGACGGGTTTGGGTGGGACTTTCGGCCATGCTAGAAGCATGCAACTTCCAGTCCCGCAACGGTTGAGATCACGACGTTCTACGATTTAGACGACGTGTTTAAGAACGCTCTCCAGGCTTAAAACGATCAGACTAGAAACTTGCGTGGAGGTGTGTCTGTGCGCCGTGTTGACGGCTAGGGCAGCGCTACGTGGCCGGTGTCTACTTTCAGAAAGCATTAAGATCCTCGTATACAGGGACTGCCGCAGATCCAAATGGACCCAGACCACCAGTCCCCTACACATATCCATCAAGCCCTATCCCCACCCTCTTGCAATCTCCGCTCTTATACAACCTCCACCTTCTCCTTCACCCCCTCCTCCATCCCACCCATCTGACCCGCCTTCTCCCCCACTACAACATTCCCATCCCTCCACAGTCCACCCTCCTCATCGGCCCTCAAAAGCGCCTCCGCCAATCCTCTCAACTTGCTCGCCCTGACTGCCCTCTGGTTCTGCTCCACCTTAGCTTGATAAACCGCATAATCTGCCGGTTGGAGTCGTCCGACATACGTCCCATACTCCGCTTTCGCCCTATCCAAGAGCCGCTCAGGAACATTGACGCGATACATCTCCATATCCCTCAAAATCTGGTCGAAGAGCGCTTGGGCCCTATCGGTTAAGCCCGCTGTGTTCCGATTGAAACCGAGGTACAACGCCAGTGCTCTAAATGCATTGCTGAAGAACACTGCATCGGGCGGGTAGATTTGGGTAGGTGGAGTAGCCTCGGTATCGTATTCCCCATTCTCGGTAAGAGGAGCGACTGGCGGTCCGAATGTCGTATCGCGGATGAAAGTTATATTTCGAGGGGGGAAAAGTGAAGCAGCTTGGGCATATACGGCCCTGGCCATGTATCCAGCAGCAATGTTTCTCGGTTGACCAATGAGGGAATGTGGAGGAATCCAACCGAGGGGATATTTGATTGGGGGCCGTCGACCATATGAGGAAGTAGTATACCGTGTTGGCGTGTGGATGTAGGTATCGGGATTAGATCGATTGACCTCATTGCCCCATATCCGAAGCATGGCGCTGAAGACCGATAGAGGTAATCGGAGGGACAGGGGAATAGGCAATGATTCAGCTCCGGGATGATCATCGATGTAATTCTCAATCCAAGTTTGTTCAGCTTGGAGAGCGAGGGTGTAGACTCGTTGGGCTAAGCCAGTCTTTCCGGCCATGGCGAGTGAAGAGAGGATGGCGGCGTATAAATCGGGAGTGAGATGGTTTGGCGATATTCTCCCGGATCCGTTGGCCTCGGCGTCATCGGGGAGCATAGACGATGGGGATGAAGTGGTCGATTCATTTTCTTCAAGGAATGGAATGAGTTTATACACCAGAGCGGTCAATCGATCGAATTGTGATGTTTTGCCGAGATGGTGCACGAGGAGTACGATCGATTCTTCGTCCGCTTGTACCGCAACGTCGGGATCGCACAGAAGTATCTCCGTCACTTTGTGTATCGTCCTCTCCGGCCTCGGTATCCGCCTGGCCATCTCTGCAGCTTCCACCTTTCTCGCTTCCCTATCCTTCACCCCTTCTTCCCTTGCCAATACAGTCTCCCCAAACAACGCATCATCCGCCACTACCGCCAGGCGTTGATCACCCATCAACGTCGCCCCGCTCAATACGGCGTTCCACATTACTGGCCTCGTCCACCCAAAGTTGAAGGTCCTCTTGATATACCGCAAGAGCTTCGCCAAAATTTTGGTAGACCTCATCTTCTCCAATGCGTACTTGAGAAGAATGACCGCATCGCCCAATCCCAATGGCTGCAACCGGTATTTATCCGCGTGCATGGTAGGCGTGTTCCCGGACAGGATACTCTCATTCTCGCGAGCAATTGCGAATGAAGCTGCGGAGATGGGTGGGGCGAAGAAAAATGATTGGAGGGCGAGATGAATCTGCGTGAATGCCTCATAGGCCCATGCGTCCGCTGTGGGGATTTTGACGAGGTGTTCGGGATAGACAGGAGGTTGAGAGGGAGTAGCTTCTAGTGTCTTCAACAGCGGACCGAGAGAGGTGAGAGGGAGAGTGCGAGATAGGACGGTATTGGCCAGATATGCACAGGCTCGCATGGACGCTTCGAAGTCTGCGGGACTGGCCACGGTGGGATCGAGCCGAAGGGACGCAAGAATGGGATTGAGGAGTCGAGCAGAGGGAGGAGGGACCATACTAGGTGGTGAAGTCGCTAGGGGAGTAGGGAAGTTTTTGAATTTACCCCGAAGGGATAATTTCGAGGGGTGCCATAGATCCAGTCGATCATGTGGAGAAATCACCTCGCCAGGTAATGTCCACGTCCGTACGCCTGTCCACCAACTCTTATGCCGCCGAGCCATACCCTCACTCATCTTCCTCGGCGGTCCTCCACCTTCATAGAACCCCTCAGCATCCGCCCCTTCTGCCACCCGACCCTCTGTAACCCACTCCTCCACCAGACCCACAAATATCTCAGCGGCTTTATCCGGCCGGCGCTGAGATATGCTCATTTGCACCAGGAGCGTATACAGTTGCGCTGGTCGACGATGTCGGATGCTTTGAAGGGCACGGAGAAGGTCGAGGAGGACTGGAAATTTCACTAGTGTTCCGCGGGTAGTGGAAGGTCGAAGATTGCGCCAATCATCATATCGTGCCGTTTCGGCAAGGAGGAGGGTATGTAGTGTCCGTTGTGAAAATACTCGCCGTATGGTTGGATGACAGGTTGCGCCTGCATCGATCACCTCGGTTATTATACCCAAAGCGAGGGTCGATCGGCCGATACGGACGAGATGGTGCACTGTTGTGTGCAGTTGCAGGCGAGACATGTCGACGAGGTGCGGAATGTTGGCCTTGCGGAGGTATTGGGAGAACAACTCTGGGGAAGAGTATTGTCCGGTCGTCTGCTCATTGGCCAAGAATCGGCGAAGAGCACGAGCGCCATCTCGCCGTCTTCGAGCTGATTGTACCGAGTGGTAGACATCATGTGGGGGCGCTGGGGGCTGGTAAGGAAGTCGGGAAGGCCCAGCTCCGTACTCCTGACCATACGGTTCTTCCTTTGCTGGAAGGGCAATCGGCGCAGCAGCTGTATGTGCGGCCGCAGATACTCTTATGCGTAGACGACCTAGACCCGACCTGCGCCGAATGATCCCGAGCATCGTCCGTTCCTGAGCTGTGTGGAGTCAGTTTTGCACGTATTTCAGCCTGGAGAAGACGCACCGATAGCTCTGAGTCTGATGTATCTCCTCAGAATCTCCCTGCCTGTCCCAGCTCCTACACCGTCTCACCAAACTGGATATAGATGTCGGAGAAGAATGAAGAAGCGAATTATGAAGAAAGATGAGATCGGCTGATACGTGTAAAATATCGCGTGCGGTATCGGACCCCTGACACGGACGCTTCACCCCTAACATTGCGTAGTCCTACCCAACTCCTGACGGTGACTCCATCGACGCGTTCCTAAAGGGTCTACAATCGATAAGATTACCACAGACGCCGGTATATCATGAGCTATCCACAGCAGCAGTACGGCGGAGGGCCATATCAACCTTCCATCAACCAACAGAACTTTCAGGCAAACCCAGCGTGGCATCAACAGGCGCAGCCGGGTCCATCATTCCCACAACAACAACACCAATCGCCCTACCCTTCCATCCAACAGTCCCGACCTGGGAACTACCCTGGGCCGCCTCAGGGTCAAGGATATCCTCAACACCAGCAACAGCAAATGGCAGCTGCTATGATGGCTCAGCGACAGCAAGGACCCGGTGCACCTCAGCAACAGGGGTCGATGGGTCCACCGCAAATGATTCCGGGCATGGCGGCATTAGCGGGGATACCTGGAATGACGAGGGAGCATCAGCTGCAAGCGGTGAACATGATGCAGCAGCAGCAGGCGGCGATATTGCAACAGCAGAGATTGCAGGCTGAGGGAGGTGGTGGTGGGAGTGGGAGTGGAGGTGGGGCAGCGTCTGGTCCAGCGCCTAGGAAAAAGAAGGTATGTCTGTCCATCCCGAATTCGAGCAAAATGTAGTCATAGCTGATACATGCCCCAGGCCAAAGCACCCCCACCTCAACAAATGATACCTCGCCAGCCCCCTCCTCCACGTACAAACGAGTCATTCAGACAAGCGGCTATGGCAGCATCTAACGAAGTGGAACCATGGGCGGATGGGCTGGACGAGGTTGATCCGAGAGAGTTGGCAATGGGGAGATTTAGGACAAGGCAAGAGACATTATCGGAGATCTTCAGTCCCGATTCTATCAGTAAGTCATGCAATCTCGAATTTGGGAGAGGTGAGATATGTGCTGATGCTTGTGCAGAAGACATATTAGCAGTGGAGTATGATCCATGGTCGGGTCTAGGAACAGATGCCGAAACGCTGGAACAAAGAGTGGTGAGCTTTATCCAATCTTCAACCGAGTTGAGTGATCAAGAACCGAGCTGAAGTGGTAGGCTCAACTGGAGAGCGAGAATGAAAGTCTGAGCTCGCGGATGGACAGCGATGTTGAGGTGTTCCGGAAACGACTGGCTGATGCTGAAGGGGTGGATGTGTCGAGTGTGGAGGTTCCTGCATGATGGATCGACAGACGTCGATCATCTCAAGTGCTAGGCGTCAACGGTCAGGCGAGGACTGAGTCACTAATGTGTCCTGACACGAGTGCCGACTCTCCACCGCCCTGTAGACGCCAAGACAGGAATTGCGTCACGCCGACACACTTGCAGCTCGCATGTGCCCGCTGACGATCAAGGCGCCATGCGCGTTAGATTCTCGACAGCCGCGTGAAACGTATGTATGATGAAAGGAGGCCCCAGCCCGATGCGTTTGGCTATGCCACGTCTGGGGCGACCTCCAGTCTCATCCTTTGCATTGATCGGAGGACAGGGGCCGCGATGCGACCGCCATGCTCACTGACCTCTACCCACCTCACGCCATCAAGTCCACTCGCTCTCATTCTGTCTGCCCATCACGGCCGACATCACGACTTACAACACCTTCCCTTGTTACCTCGTCACCGCAAGCTCTGCCCGCCATAGCGCCATCATCCATGTCAGACCCAAACAAGACCGAGAGCTTTTTCACGATCCCAGTCGACTTCAAAGGCCTTTCCCTCCGGCATGCATCGAATTCCTATCGCCTCAAGCAGTCCGGGTTAGCAGCCGTCAGCACTGGGATTTCCATTGACCGCCCAGAGCAAGAATGTCTGACTTGGCAGCCTTACGAAGACTCGTTCAAGGGCTTCGGCTTGAACAGCACGTTTATCAGATCAGCAAATGTGCGGCGATATCACCTGATACCTCGAGCTCAAGACTCCCAAGTCTCCTCGGCGAATCTCCCAAAACCCGATCGTTTGGAGCTCGTTCTCCCCTGCCCATCAACACCGGATGGTACTGGTATTGCCCATCTCTACCGGTTCCATCAGAGATTTGACGAGCTCGGCAACCAATTGCCCACTTGCACCCTCACCAGGAGTGAGCTGCAGATTTCAAGCATGAACATCCTCTATGCCACCCCCGACACACGACCAGCTTCAGGGGAGTCGGATGAGACTGCACAATGTACGATCACGACCTCAGAGCCGACTCCAACCAGTGTGTTCCAGTTGAATACAATCGGTGGCTGTGGGGACTACGACCTGACAGAGTCAAACTGGGTGGGATACGAACTGGGAGGGCCTGATAAGGACAGTTTCGGTGGAATGAAATGTGTCGACAACATTTTCTGGGTCCAGTCCAACAAGGAGCCTGTCAGCAAGAGTCCTCAGAGCCGGGTGGAGGACAGCAGATTTCTTAGGGATATGGTGGTCGAGGCTTACCTCCGATCGGCGGGTGGGTGGAAACCAAGGGAGAAGGAAACATGGTGCAAGTCGTTATGGGGCACTGAGGCAACAACCCCGAATGGGCCAAATCTTGAGCATGTTGAATATTGATCGAAGGGACCTATGTTTTTGCGATTGTGTATATACACTTAAGTCATGCGAGGACCGTACTGGCCGGTCTGATGACTTGTGGCCAACAATAATATCAACATGGTCGCGGTCGAACTTCGTCTAGCCCAGCAGAGCCTGCTCAGTCATCACCATGTATATTGCGTCTGCCCCCCTCGCCTCGATCGAGTCTCGCCCATGCAGAGCGTCCGCCGTCACTCACGACGTCACCGCCACGTCCTGCCCCACCGCGGAGAAACATCACTCGGCATGGCAATCTGTAGGCGCTAGCTCATGGGCATGGGGCAAGGAGCAAACCACTAAAAGGGATATCATTTGATGCACGTTTCGTCAATCTGATCCTTTGTAGCAGCTCGAGTCGAGCTACTGCTTGACAATGTGGTGCCCTGACAAGTGTCACCTGAGCACTCCTTTCAAGTTCCCCTCCTCGACCTCGCGCGGGATGCCATTCGCTCGGCGCCGACGTACGCTATAAGTGAGTCATGATGCCTGGACACGAATGACAGACTTCGTCAATCGCCCACCATCGCACTGATGTACTTCTGGTTCGACACAGCTCGCATCCCGCTCAAATTTCCCATCCAGTTCGACAGCGCCCTTGAAGAATATACGTCGTCAGCAAAGTATACGGTCCCTTCAAGCACTTTCGCCACCGTCATATTACTCGTCCAGCTTCGCTATGGACATGCTCAAAGACCCCTCTGGTGCTCTTGATCCAGGCACAAAGAGAACTGTCTGGGAGGGAAAGCGCGTAACCGGAAATGCGGTGATCAGTCCTGCCTCAACGTCAAACAGTTCCACAGCCCCCGCCGCCGGCACAGACACTTTCATCGCGTTCAAGTCCTTCAGCCCGACTAGGCTAGTCTCCCTCACCGCCAATTTCGGCCCGCCTCTGTCCCGCCGCTACGCATTTGATCCACCCTACAGGCGCAGCAGCAGCAGCACAGATCAGCCCGTTGACGAGACACACTTCGAGATTGAGTTACCATTGTCTGAAGACGCAATGGGAGAAACCATCCCCGTTTTCTGCTACACATGATCCATGGATGGTCGGGGATCGGCAAACGTGATCGATTACCAGGCCACATCCCTGCGGGTGGAATGGGCGCGGGACGTCGGCCAAGCACTCTCATCTACCCGGCCTACGCATGTCACCTGGCTCGACCGAAGCAGTACAGGTGTCCCAATCATGAGCGAGCCGTGCGAGCTTCGACCTACCGATTGGACCGCATACAAGACCGATGCCGAGGGATTGCTGGATGAGAAGTTGCTTGTTGATGGGAGGGAAGTGAAGGACAACAAGATCTATCTTCGTCAGCTGGGACTTATACCGGGCAGCAGCGTGCGCGTGGGGTCTGAAGATACCGAGTGTGCCGCAGAGAGCTCCACACAGCCGCGCCCAAGGTCAGGAGGGTCGACAGATCTCAAACACGTGATGATGGAGTGGTGGCTCAAGCCAGAGGCGAGAGAGACGGTCTAGGCGTATTGAAAGCGCGATGAGGGATGTGCGTCAACGATCGTTGAACAGGCTGTACTGTGGCATATGTACTTTGGACGTGTTTCGCATCTCCGATGAATCTTGTGTGGCGGACGAGAAGCGAGCGGGGTCCGAGCGAGACCATACATGTCACTAGCGGCACGTAGGCACGGTTGTATAATTGCAGGTTTACTTTAGGGATTACTTCAGGTGAAAGTGGGATGATAAATGAGCATGCTAGGTAAGTGTGAGGTGATGGAAGTCAGGTAGAGGTGAGGCATGTGACCCTACCGTCTCCGAATCACACTCTGCACGAAAGCGGGCCATGTCAAGAAGTCCCGCTAAATGTTGCGAAAGTCAGTCTCAGCACTGGTATGCGGCTCAAGTTTGTGATTTACTGAGGTCCCGTTATATATAACTGTGATCTGACAGTCCGCAACGCATCAATTGTCGCGTGCGGGGTCATCCGTACCATGGTCCTTGATTATCAGTATAGCAGAGTGAGTGTGAGATAGAACAGCTATTAGCAAGGCTGGGAGCAGTCTAAGTAAGCATATTGCCATACTCCGATTCGGCCTACCTCATTGCCTCGGTCCGCATCGACCAGGTAGCGACCGACACACCCGCTTGATACACCACAATACCGCCTAGCACCCACCTACAGATCTCGCGCTTCTCATACTCCTTTGCCAGACTCGCCTTGCATCATGCGGCCCCCGCAGTCCGACCTCAAGTCGGTCGTCCAGATCCACACGCCCGACATACAGGCGTCTCCTGCCCGACCCGCCAAATGACAGTATCCGCCAACCCCGAATCTCGCCTCAGCATCCCTTGCAGACACCGCTGCAGGCGCTCCACCCTGTCGACTTGGTCAGCGGGCGAAAAGAAATAGGGAGCGAATTTGGAGAGAGATAGACCGAAGGAGGTGTTTGTAGGTGTGAAGTCTCCAGAACGGGAGACCTCTGTCGAGCAGAAGACCTCGAGATCCGCCGGGCGAAACGCATAGCCGTCCCGCTTATCTTCCTTCCGCTGACCCGAGACCCGCTTGAAGCCGAACTGCAGGCCATCAAGGATGACACCCCAGTCGTCCCGCTTCTTAGCATCGATCGTGTATCGAACGGGATATCCGAGGGGAATAGGGATATAGGTTGGATTCTCGCCGATATGAATTGTCGTTGTAATGGGATGGTGTTCCTTGGGTGGTCGTGGACTGCTGTGAGGGGAGTTTGGGAAGACTAGAGCTGAGGCCAAATCTCTTATACAGAGATGTCGCAGTTGGAGTGCATTGGCGAAGTGCTCGAATTGCACCATACACGTCCCGATTTGTTCGGTGATGAAGCCGCCGAACATGGGTTGAACGCATGCGGTACGGTAGTGATCGGTAGCGCCGTAGATTGAGGCGACGGCGAGGGTCTCTAGACGAGGTGAGAGTAGTTTTACTGGCCGGTCACCACTGCGGAAGCGAAGGTCCGAGTAACCTCCCGCACCTCCCGCTCGCATCTCATCCTATCCTATGCGCCTCAGACATCTCCTCCTTCAGGCCACAATCCCACCACACCATCTCGCCATCTTTGCAGAGTGAGATATAGCTCGGCTCTGATAGCTTATCCGAGTATTCGACAGTGAGAGTGCGGGTCCGAGCGAAGCGTAGGCGATTGCGGGGTCGTTCGACGGCAGTGAGGAGACCAGGCAGGTCGTCGGTCACGATGTGGGTATATAGGAGTGAACGGCAGATATCTCGGAATTGCTATGTGCGTCAGAGCGTTTGAAAGGAAGGTGAAGGTCAGTCGGAGTACATACATAGATCCTCCTGCCTGAGATCGACTCTGGGACTTTAGACAGAGCCTCAGGTATGGGCCTGCGTGAATAAGGGAGAATGAAGCGGCCATGCGTGTGGGGGAGCAACCTTCTCTAACATGTCTACAGGTCGCGTGTGTGAGATGTACTTACCGATTCGCTCGATCAAAATGCAAAGCAGACTAGTGCGATAGATATGCCCCTTTGGGTAATTTTAGGCGTGCGTTTCAGATCACACTCTGAAACGTCCAACCCTTTCACTCTCTGTAGAAAAGGACAGCGGGGGGCGACCATCAGGGGCTGAACCGGCCTTGCGATGAGTGAGATCTTTGATCAGTGACGCCAAGGCGTGCCAGAGTCCCATTCCCTTCACACGCGGAGTCCTGACTGCAAGGGACTTGACCTAAAACACCTCGTTCTTGACTGATCCCTCCCTTGTTGATTTCCCACCTAGGGCGCCGGTGCAACCCGAATTTGATGCGCAGGGCCGCAAGCCAGGTGAGGGAGATGTAGTTTAGCTCACTTCACCATCGCCTCTCGACTTTTCCCAATACAACCTGCCCATCTCTCACTAGCTTAGTCCAGCTCTCATCTTCAATTTGCCCAGCCCCATCGCATCAGCTTTTATACCATGCCCCCGTCCCGATCATCCACCGCGACTTCATCTGCCCCCCACGACACTGCTCCGACCCGCTTCACTCACGTGAGTGTCGCGGGCTGTGCCACGGTTCTTTTCGACAGAGAACCAGATCTCATCCGCTTCTCACTGGACCCCAACGTTCACAGTCACGGCAGTCACCCACGGATTCCCTGTGTGACGCTCAGGCTGCTCCCGGATCGGCGTCGATACGGCCTCTCCTCGTCTCGACCCAAGAGCAGCAGGCATGAGACGGCAACTACACAAGACGAGCAGCATTTCTACAATGAGCTTGAGTTGTGGGCGAGCACATTCACCGGGGAGGAAGATGACTTGCCTTGCACCGCGATGCGCCGGCAGGTCGACGAGTCCGGCAAGAATCACATCGAGGAATCAGACGGAGTCGCTTCAGGAATGAGACGCCAGAATCTCAGAGCCGGTACGACGCACATCACGAGGTCAGGCGGTTCGGGAGTGCCAACACATGTGCAATTCGTGAACGAGGACGGTTCTGGGAGGACCAAGGAGTACCCTTTGGTAGACGCTGGATGGCAAGGATTCCTGATACAGGATCCTGAGTGGCAGCGGGAGCACAAAATGGAGATTGGTGGACAGCAAGTGGCTAACGGTATGGTTTGAATCAGGTGCGAAGGTGACCTGCGAGACGCGGAGGGCAAATTCAGGCAGGGCAATGTCGCGGACACTGAGGTCGAGTATTGGGTGGACAACGGAGAAAGAAGCACGACGATTTGAGGTAGCGAGTTCGGAAAGATTGATGATTGGTCGAGACCTTTTTGTACGCTATTATAGTGATGTATAATGCACATGTCCGAATTTTGACAGCTAGCGGCGAGATTTGGGATAGGTGGTTAGCAGATCGACATCAGTGATGGCATCGACACTTTTAGTTGGGCGTGCGTGCCATGATCAATATTGACAACTCGACCTCATTCCTCGCCCAATCCACTTGCGACTTTCACTTGTTATCACCAGCTCGCGATTGAGGTTTGTCGAATCCGGCCTGACAATCCCTACTTGCATCATGAATTCGATGGACATGCCTTTCCGCCTTGACGACTTCTCATCCGTACCGGTACCTCCGCCTCCGCTCAAAACAGACCTCGTCGCGGGGTCAAGACTATATTGTCGTCCCCTTCTCACATCACTCCTCATATTCCACCTCTTGATGACACGCCCCGCCTCGCGCCTCAGATCCCTCATGCCCGGCTCCAGCACAATGACCCACCCATACTCTCCATGAATCCCCGCATAATGACACCCCTGGCTCTCCCCCAAGCATGGCTCCCCGTCTGATCCCCCGCTAGACCGGCCGCCCTGATCCACAAGCCTTGCAGATAGGTGTCTCGTCCCCCGTCCGCCACTTGACCTTGTCAGGCAACCCCGAGTCTCGAGCCAGCCGGGCTTGCAAAGTCTTGCCCAATCTCGCCGCCATATCGGCCTGGTCGGCGGCGGAGAAGTAATGAGTCCCAGTGTGGGAACTGCTGACGCCAAAGGATTCGATAGAAGGGGAGAAGTCTCCAGTGAGGGAAAGTTCGGTCGAGCAGAAGATCACGATATCGGCCGGACGGAAGGCGTAACCCTCGCGAAGGTCCGTCTTACGATGATTCGTGAGGGCGTTCATATAGCACTGTCTAGCTCGGAGGGTTGTAGCCCAGTCGTCTCCATTTGTCGAATCGACAGTATAGCGGATGGGATAGCCCAAGGGAAGGGGAAAGTAACTGGGTGCGAGAGACAAGTGGATAGTTGTGGTGATTGGATGGTGTTCCGTTTTTGGGCGGGGGGAGTTATGTGGAGAGTTTGGAAAGATGAGTGGACCGTCGACGTCCCTAATGCAGAGGTGTCGCAGACGCAAGGCGGCGGCGAAATTCTCGAAGTGCAACATGCACGTGCTTAGGTCGATTGTCATGCGCCTCCCGTATATTTGGCTAAGTTTGGCCGTCCAAAAATGTGTGCTATCGCCGTAGATTGAGCCGATGGCAAGAGTTTGTAGTCGGGGAAAGAAGATCCCAGGACCGGTATCGTTCACCGAAGTGAGGCTGCCGATCAAAGCGTGAACCTCCTGTTCACATCGGATTCTGATGTACGCCTCCATCCTCCCCTCATCCAAGCCGCAGTCTCGCCACACCGCACCACCATCCTTGCAAAGGGAGATGTAGCTTGGCTCTGATGTTTTGTCCGAGTACTCGACCGCCAGTGTCCTGGTGCGTGCGAATCGTTGTCGATTGTGCGGAGAAGGGAGTGCCATCGAGGTGAGGAGACGTGGTAGATCGTCGGTCACGATGTTTGCGTATAGGAGTGGTCGACATATGTCATTGAATAGCTATATCATGTCAGTATATCATAATCAGTCATCCGCGACGTATTGTTCAACATACCTTGCACATCCGACTAGCCATCGCCAGGTGTTCCTGCCTAAGGTCGATTCTTGGAGCTTCGGAAAGCGCCTCGGGGATAGGTTCGCGGAGGTGAGGAAGGACGAGCGGCCACACATGCGAGGGGATGAGCTTTTGGACCATGGTCAGTCAATGTGAATTTATGGCAGACGTATGATGATGGTGATGGTGATGGGTTGAGTGAAAGAAGGCAGTCGAAGTTAGACTTTGGCGGATTTTCCCCTTGTGGTAATTCGACAACCCTCCTTCACACATCGCCTCCTTCCGCCTTCGTCCCTGCAGGTCCGCCATCGCCCTAAGTCCTCTATACGACCACGCTGGCGCCTCTGACCAGCACGCTACACGAATAGGTGTCACCTTCCCTCTCCGCCATTTGCCCTTGTCTGGACGGATCTCTCAGATGGTTTGCAGAGACTTCCCCAGCTCCATCACCAACTCGACATCTTCTGAATCCGTAGAAGTAGTACAGTCGGACGAGATCCTGGACATGACACCGAATGAGTTGACTGTGGAGTCGAATTCGCCGGAGTGGGAAGTATCGGAGGAGCAGAAATTTCTGATGACTGGTGGATGAAATACGAGGCGATCCAGCCGGTCTTCCGCTCGGTGTCCCGACAACGGGCCCATATTCTGCTGTGCACTTCACAGCATCTCTATCCAGTCGGTTGCGCTGTTCAGGCCGAAGGTGTACCGAATGGGGTTTCCGGGCGGATCCGATAGGTACCTGCCGGTGAGTCGATGAGGTTGGTGGTCGTGCTTCCGGTGTGATGTTCGGTGGCCCGATCAGGTCTCTTGTGAAGCGAGCTGGTGAAGGTGAGACACGAAACTATGGCGCGAGTAACTCGGTGTCTGATTTGTAGAGCAACGGTGAAGTCCTCGTGCCGAACCACGACTATCCCGACGGGGTACATGATGAAGTGCTCGAAAACCGGGTCCCGTCGCCGCGCCGTGTGCCTTATATGCTGACTGCTCAGTCGTCGTAGACTGTTGAGCGAACATACCTCAGCTCCCCCTTCCAGACATCTCTCGGCCGCAATCTCCAGTCCTTCTCAGTGACATCGCAGTCCCGCCATTGTGCGCCGTTCTAGCAGGTCGAGCTACATCTCAGCTCCGATCGGAGTGTTCGATAGCGGGACAACATGTGCGCATAGAGCGCTGTCGGTTGCGGGGTCGCTCAGGGAGTGCAGAGGGTAGCGCCGGGAGGGTATCGATCAACATGTGGGTGTGTAGTAAAGAAATGCAGGTGTCATTGAATTGCTGCGACGGTCAGCATGCGAGGATTGTGTAATATAGAGTGACCCAAAGCGTACCTTCGAGATCCGACAAGCTACCGCGAGACGCTCCTGTCGCTGTTCAACTCAGAAAACTTCTTGGACAGCGCGGTGAGGATTGGTTCGCGGAGGAGAGGTAGCACCGGCGGACAGACGAGGGACGGAGCTCTGATCCTTGTCGATCGTGGAGAGGTGATTGACATCCTCCGCAGCACCGCTCCACCGAACCGTGCCGCAGTCAATCCGGGGTTGTATTTCGCTGAAGCTTCCGCCATGTCCCCAGCCCCTTCCATACGTCTCCCGTCTCCCGCTCCATCGCGACCTCCTTCGACGTTACCCACCTCCCCACCCCTCTTTGATATAGCATAGCCTAAACGGGAGGACCTGTCCTACACGCTCCACAGATAGGCGTCTCGGCCGCTGCCCGCCATTTCACTTTGTCCGGTAAACCGGAATCCCGCCGCAGTCGCGCCTGCAGACTCTCGCCCAGCCGTTCTGCCATCTCCGCCTGCTCCGCAGGAGTGTAGAAGCGAGGAATAGGCGTCTTGCCGAAGTGCTCGACGACGCCGAAGGCTTCTATCGAGGGACAAATTGTGCCAGATAGAGATAAGTCAGTCGAGCAGAAGATTTCGATATCTGCGGGACGAAAGGCACAGCCTTCGCGCTGGTCGTCTGCGCGTTGACCCGAGAGAGTATAGATACTCAGCTGCATCACTCTTAGGATTGCCGCCCAGTCGTCTCCTTTGGCAGCGTCAACACTATAGCGTACGGGGTAGCCGAGCGGGAGTGGGAAGTAGCCCGACACCGAATCGGGCGGAAGATGGACGTAGGTGTTGACTGGATTGGGTTCGTAGGATCTCCGAGGACATTTGTGTGCTCCGTTCGAAAAGCTGAGGCAGCCGGACATGTCTCGTATGCAGAGGTGCTGTAGGTGTAGTGCGGAAGTGAAGTCTTCGAATAATACCATCGACACCGATGCTTGTTTGCCGGCGAGGGAGTATGCCAGTCGTCTCTGCGGAGAGTCAAATGCGTCCTTTATAGTGGATGTTGACTCGTAGATTGAGGCAACAGCGAAAGATTTGATTCGAGGAAAGAGGATGCTCGGTCCGACCTTCTTGGCAGCAGTCAAGGTATCGAAAAACGCCCTTGACTCCCGCTCCCATTCCACCCACAGCCGAGCATGAGTCTCTTCTCGAGTGAGACCGCACTCCCACCAAATCTCGCCGCCATCCTTGCAAATTGAGATATAGCTCGCCTCAGCTAGCTTGTCTGTATATTCCACAGTCAGACTGCGGGTGTTGGCAAATAGCTTTCGAGTTCGGGTACAAAGGGCGAGGTTGAGCAGACGCGGGAGGTCGTCAGTGACGATATGGGTGTATAGGATAGGATGGCATATGTCTCGGAAATGCTACCCATGTCAGCGGACTCCTGTAGCTTGTAATTTCCCGCGTCTGTCAGCATGAGCGCGGCCAGCTATGGATAATGACTTACCTTTGATACGCGACAGGCAGTCGCGAGGTCATCTTGCCTCAGCTCAGCCCTCGGGACTTTCGACAACGCCGCGGGTACGGGCTTGCGAAGATGGGGTAGGATAAGCGACCATACGTGTGCCGGGATGCGGCTGTCGTCTTTCGCCATTACCGCATATGCGAACCGATGTAGATACACTGACACTATGCGCAGGCCGTGTCACCGCGACCATCTGCAAGCGAACAAGGTTTGAGATGAAACGTCGCGATAACTTCCCGTTTGGGCAATTTCAGTACCGTTCACTAATCGACAAACGATACTGGCGCCTACAGTATGCAGCACCCCTCCTAGAAGTACGAAAAAAACAGTGTACCTTCCAAAAGATTCCTCGCCCCAAGTCTGACATTCCTCGCCCCAAGTCTGACCCGATACGTGCACATCTCACTGCTCCGCCCTGTCCTCACACCTTCGCACTGCTCCATTTCTCCCCTGCTCCGAACCCTACCCAACGATCCGCTCATCCCCCCAGCTACATCGGAGGACCAGTCCCACACGCTCCACAGACAGGCGTCTCCTCTGCGGTGCGCCAGCTGACTCTATCCGGCAATCCCGAATCACGCCGCATGCGCGCCTGGAGATACTCGCCCAAGCGTGCCACCATGTCCGCCTGCTGGGATGAGGTGAAGTGGTGAGGAGTGGAGGAGTGGCCGACGCCGAAGGATTTGATCGAAGGGGAGAAGGTACCGGAGAGGGATAACTCGGTGGAGCAGTAGAGTTCGAGGTTGAGAGGACGGTAGGCGGCGCCTGCGGCCCTATCCTCAGCCCGCTGACTCGAGACCAAGTGCAGACATTCCTGCAGCTCTCGGAGGATTGCCGCCCAGTCTTCCTGTCTAGAGCCGTCCATGACGTATCGAATTGGGAAACCGAGAGGGAGAGCGAAGTAGCCGGGGATGTAGTCGGGATGGAGATGAATGGTGGTGTTATCAGGATGGGGTTCGGAGGATCTTCGCGGTCTGTCATGCGGGGCATTCGAGAAGCTCAAGCAGCCCGCCGCACGTCGAACACAGAGGTGTTTCAAGCGAAGAGCGCATACGAAGTCTTCGAATTGGACCATGGATGTGCCCGCGGCTTGTCCGACAGTCATGGAACCCAATGGATCCGATTTGACGCCCGCATCGAAGGCTTCCGTATCCTCAGCCGCCGGCGGACCGTAGATCGCAGCCACCGATAGGGTTTACAGACGAGGGAACATGGAGTGTGCCCCCGTTTGGTTGGCCAATTTGAGCATCCGAGCGCAGTCCTCAATCTCCCGCTTATACTCCTGCCAACCGCTTAATTGCAGTTCCCTCTTGGTAAGACCGCACTCCCGCCATGCAGCGCCGCCGTTTTTGCAGATGGAGATGTAGCTCGACTAGACGAATTTCTCAGAGTATTCGATGGTCAGACTGCGGGTCTGTTTGAAGAGGTGGCCTTTGCGCAAGCACCGAGCGTTCATGAGGATAAGAGCGAGGTCGTCGGTCACGATGTGAGTGTATAGAAGGGGATAGCATATTGCTTTGAAATGCTGTCACGTCAGTACCTGTCAGTTATGATAACTGTGGCGAGGAATGCCGAACATACCTTCGAGACGCGACTCGCGGAGCAGAGGTCTTCCTGCCTGAGATCGATTCGCGCGGGTGCGGATAACGCATCTGGGACAGATTTGCGCAGGTGAGGGAGGATGAGCGGCCACACGTGTGGAGGGATCCCTGGTTCAGTACTTGTAGGCGTGATCTTAGTCTTAGGCTTAGTGCGGCCCATTGTCAGAGGTTGAGGGAGTACAGGTGGAGCGTGGAACGTTCAGAAATCGACGCGTTGCATAGTTGTCGCTTCACGTAATAGTTTGACGCGTCTCGAGTTCATTCGATTCTCGGTTGGGACATGGTGACTTTTGTTCCACTGCCCTGCAACCACGTACACATTTGCTTGTTCTCCGTGTGCCCGCTCCGTGTCATTCACTGTCGCATAGGTAGAATGAGTAACGAGGGAAGTGACTTGCTGACCTCCTGAAGTTGGGCCATGCTTGAGAGTTGCTTTCCACGGAGCGGTTCGTTCGTCCGCATGACCGCACACTGATTCTCGGTAGGGACCTTGGGACTCTGCGCCTTGCAACGAGTCGCCGTGCAGAATTAGGATTCGAAATATCCATCCAGCGCCGAGACCTGTCGCCTGCGGCTGTGTAATGTCGCCATCTCAGATTGGTGGCGGAGACAGGCGGAGAAGTGTCCGAGGAGCCACTGTCGACATTACGGCATCTCCGGGTTCCTGAAATCTCCTCTTTGAGTAATTTCGGCATTCTACCGAAAAGTACCGATAACGGTGTGTGTGCATGATGAAACCATGCGGGCTGTTGACTTTTTCCTCTTGCTTGCTCTTTATCTCGTGTATAGACTCGATAGCAATGAGTGATAGAGACGGTGTACTGAACGGCTCGGCGGAGCTCAAGGATGATAAGGGTTTGTTGGTACTCTCGGATGCTTGAGCCGTAGCTAATCATTAGACGTAAACCAGGTTAGGAGGCTCTCCGCGGTGTCACAAGACGAGGAAGCTTTGCACGATGGTTTGGAGTTGGAGCAGAAGTTCGGGTATGTGAGGCCAACATGACTGGTAGGGATGCTTGCTGATGTTTTAGCTACGTCCAGGAGCTACCTCGTGTAAGCCATCCACTAGGAAACTCGAGTATCCGCTGATGGGCAGACCAAAACGTTCTTCAATTTATGGATGATGACCATTGTCTTGAGTTCCGTTCCATATGGTCTCTCAACCACCTTCTGTAAGCTAGACCATCAGAAATGCCCGTCCACAGGTCGAGCTGACAGCTAGTCTACACTCTCGGTAACGGTGGGCCGCTAGTAGCGCTCTGGGACTGGATAATCATGTCCTGCGTTTACATCTGCGTCGCTACTTCTCTCGGAGAGATCGCATCAAAATACCCAGTCTCTGGAGGCGTATACTACTGGTCATACATGCTCGCACCTCCCAAGCTTGCTCCACTCATGTCCTACGTCGTCGGATGGCTGGCTGTTGTGGGCAACATCACCGTCACACTTGCCGTCAACTTCGCGTAAGTCTCACCTGTGGAATATGAAACGTGGGTGTTGATGAGACAGTACTGCTCAACTCATCCTCTCCTCTGTCATTCGTGAGTACGAAATCTAGCAAAGCTGAATATAGTATTTAACCCGGACTACGTCCCCCTCGCTTGGCACACCGTGCTCACTGCGTGGGCTACGTGAGTCTTACCGTTTGATCGATACCCGGACTTGTGCTGATCTGCAGTATCCTTCTCTTGGGTGTCATTGCTATCGTTGGGCAGCGCTTCCTTCCCACAGTCGACGTAAGTGATTGACCGGATCGAAAACTGACGTCCAGATCGCCACTATTGTCATCGTCGTTGCAGCGTAAGTCATCTCCCTAGCCCGCCCGATTATCAGCTGATCAATAGTGTGCTCGCTACTGTCATCACACTGCCCATCAAGGCTGATGCCGGTCGTCTATCCGCCTCAACAGTCTTCACTGAATTCATGGATATGGGCGCTGGATGGCCAGTGGGCATGGTACGTTCTTGATCTGAGTGAGCTGATGATCAGCAATGGGTTCTTGGATTAATCCAGGGAGCATACTGCTTCAGTGCCACTGGAATGTTACCCGCCATGTCCGAAGAGGCTAAGTCTCCCGATACAACTATCCCACGTGCCATGTGAGTCTACAAGTCCGGTCGACAATGTGATGAAAGCTGATGAACAGGCTGTACGGTGTCATGGTCAAGTAAGCCTTACTATCCACGTTATGATTGCGGGTCTGATTAAATAGCGGCCTCCTAGGCTTCATGTTCCTCCTACCCATCATGTTCACCCTTGGAGACCTCGCCACCATCCTCGCTAGTCCCACTGGTCAACCTCTACCTGAGATTTACCGTCAAGCCATTGGCTCCAACTCGGGTGCTTTCGGTCTGTTCTTCCTGAGTACGTCTCCTACCTCGATCCAGCGGAGTGTAGCTGACGATCAGTCCTGGTCATCGGTCTCTCGTGCGGTCTGGCTTGCTCCCAAGCGACCTCACGATGTGTCTGGGCGTAAGTCTCAGGCTAAGACCATAGACACTCTTACAAAACGAAATGCTGATGCCCAGTTTCGCCCGTGATGGCGGTCTTCCCGGTCAGAAATGGCTCAGCAAGACATCCAAGCGCCTCGAAATGCCCCTGAACGGCTTCATTGTTCAATCAGTCATCCAGTGCGCCCTCGCCTGTATATACTTTGGCTCCACAGCAGCATTCAATGCCTTCCTCGGTGTCTCCGTTTTGTGCCTTGGTGGATCGTGTGCTGTACCCATCATGCTGTCTTTCTTCAGGGGCAGGAAGCAGATCCAGGGGACGAGGTTCTACAAGGGGAAGATTGGGTTCTTTGCCAACATGTCAGTCCGATTCTTGCCAGTCCGAATGTCTGCTGATTGCATAGTGTATCCATCGCATGGTACATCCTCGCCATCCCAATCCTATCGTTCCCTACCATTCTACCCGTCACTGAAGTCAACATGAACTGTAAGCCTCATGAACCGAATCATGCTGACAATCAGACGCTGCGGTAGTCTTCGTTGGCTTTGGTGCAATCTCAGTGGCGTGGTATGTCATTCGAGGCAGGTCGCACTACCGTGGTCCTCCCGATGGTCACACCGGCTTGTAGAACAAAATACACGCACGCATACACCCAATAGATGAGGAAGGAGGTGTTGTGAGTCTTATAATCGGATTTTTGTTGTTTCTCTTCAACGGGGCTTGTAATCTGGATCTTAACATCTGGATGCATCGTGTTCACATCATCAGCCTGCGAATTGGAGCGCCTGCCCGCATAATTGCGCCGCATGCTATCCTGCTGGAGTGACGATATCGCCGCCGACCCTCGATCCACTAGACTTCAGCCCAAAATTAGCTTGTACTTCGGTGACAAAAGGCTTGCCGGGGATTTCGCAGGTGCCGCTCATTCGGGAGCCGGCGCGTTTAACATCACAACTAGAGCCGGGCTGTGCTACACTCATCCGCTGAAACAATCAGAAACAAGGGATTCTCAGTCTCAGGGCGACATGACAAAGGATGACGGCGCAGAGGTAGCGCCTCAGCTGACCTCGTCCGGTCTTTAGTCTGCAAGAGAATGAGCGCCCGGGGGATTTACTCCTCCCTCCCCACTCCTATTCCTGAACCTCCTTCACGTATTGCTGCCCTTGCACTTGTAAGCCCTCCTCATCTATTCCTGTCTGATCTGACCAGCTCACCAATCTTCCAGACGCAAGGCACAACAGAAGATCAGCTCCATGACATCCCTGGCAGGGGTTTCAAGTCCCCCTCTCCAATACCCGCTGAGCACGTCGGGTCGAGACGTCAAACGCTACGCAGATTCACTTGTCTGCACATCGGAGGCGGCTCCGACGGGGACCAATCCTGACAGACTGGTGCTCTACTTCAGGCCCAGAGGAGGCAAAACTGCTCCTTATTCAACCGTTCCCGATCGAAAAAGAGCCATCCCTGTCATCCCATCCAAATTTGCTCTCTACCGTCTCCTTCATACCTTCCGTGAATCACTCACAGACTCGACCTTCAAATGCAACGTGGCACTCCCAATCTCCGATTCGACACTTCAACCGCTCGACAACTTGGCAACGTACGCGGAGGACGAGGCATTCGCAGATCCCCTCAAGTGGAAAGGTGGCAGTTGGATCCTCGCGCTGACCACAGGCATCAATATCATTCGGTCGGGAGACAATATGGCGCCGACTCAGCTCGAGATCCTTGATTCCAATATCCTTCCACTAGGCACGTACGATCTCGAAGTCGACGAGCAATGGGCGGGCTTTGACTCGATTCAGCAAGATCCAGATATTCGCGGCTTCGGAACACTTGCAAGCCCGATCTTCCTCTGTAAGCACTTTCCATGCTCTGAGAGTGGCGAACGCGCAAACGAGGCACCTGACATCACAGCGGATCCAACGAGTGAGGGGCGAGGGAGGATTCAATTTCTTTACAGGCCAACCACGGACGATGAAGATTTGACATGATACGTGCGGTGTGGACTGATCGCGGAGGACACAAGCGGTCACAGTTCATTGTCGCTGAGCTGTCGAAGCTGTCATACATACGTCCCAGTTTCCGCTGCTCGCACCATTGTAACAGTGGCCATGTAACATCGCATATGCCTTGGCTCGGTTCCTCGCCAGCTTGCTTGCGGGTCGACCAGAAGTGAAGGTATCCGCTGCCTTGTACCACACCGCCAACGGGGACAGAGGTCTGAACGTTGACACACTTTGTTGCTGACCATTCGTGAGAGTGGCCTGTCGCTCCTGTTCGATCGACTGGAACGGCATCGTGGCACTAGCTGGCGCCACTCCCATCATTGCACGCCCTCTTAGCTCTATTACGAGGGTCAGACGGGGGTGTCGCTTCCATGGAAGGCGAGATGCTCTCTCCATAATAACCTCCATAGCTTCTCAACGAATCGAGCATGTAAGGCCTAGCATGATCCTCGCAGGCCTCACAAGCCATGCAGCCATACCCCTTCAGCCATCGAACTGCGGCCGGATTCCAACACCTTGGCGCCACTTTCATCTTGCCACATCTTGGATCTTGCGGCCGGGGGGACCCCACACAACATGACATCCACCATGCCATCCACCGACCGCATGCTCGATGTGATGACTCACATCAGATAGATGCCATGCTAAGATGACCCCATCCGTCCCTCAGGAAGCTTCGACCTCCCAGCAAAACCGCTCAACATCTGCTCCGCCCCAGGCCGAGCGCTCCTCCACCCCCCGCTCTCCACCCCCATCCTTCACTTCGCCCGCCCACAAACCATCTCCGCTCGGACTTCATCCGGCGAACTCTTACCCTAGCAATGCTAGATACCCAGCACAGATACCAACGCAGACTCAAGCATCTGGTAGTCTCAGGTCAATTGCGGGTGGCAAGGAAAGGAGGGTATTGGGGATCCAGCTTCGGCTCAAGAAGGAGGTAGATGGGGTGGTCAAGCGGCGTTCCGGAGGGGTGCTGGGTCGTGGGTGAGCTACAACCTCTAATAAATGCGCATTAGTGGTTATTGATCAACTTGCAGATTCATTTTGAAGACCGGTGAGCTTCAGCTTATACCCTCGTGCTCGAGTCATTGGCCGCTAGCCGCAGTGTCGAAGCTCACTGCGAGCGATCCTGAGCTTGGAGATTCACGTGCTTCTTCGCTGATCAATAGACCATTATCCCACGGGCCGAGCGTTGGACTTGGACCTCGAGATCCAAGGCGCGCCCAACTTCCGAGCACCAGACGAAGAGGGTCTAAATGTCTTCGGCGTTGCCCAACCTACTGTTCCGGGCCTGAAGTCAATCCTGACTATCCTCGGCTGTCAACCCGATAATCTTCTACCGCCTCTGCTCCCTTCCTCCCGGCGCGCATCATCTTCGCTTCAACGACCATCAGTCCAAGGTAGTGCATCAGGACCTGCGAAGCTTGGGGCGCAGCTAGAAAAGGTATTGTCACAGCCGCAGCTTGCGAGGAGGATCTCGGCGAGTGCGATAGCGCTGCAGGACGAAGGTCAGGCCATATGGTTCAGCACAAGAGAAGAGACTCTCGGTATGTGTCCTTATCCCTTTCTTTAGCTACCATCAAGGCTGATGTTCTGTAGTGTACTGGTCAGTTGTTGATTGCCTGTGAACCCCAGCATCAGATCAATGGAGCTGACTGCCCAGTAATGGCCGTCCTTATGTCCTTCGCGACGCTTCGACACCCTTCCAAACTCTCAACCTCTCGAATCGCGCTGGGAATCTCGAAGACATAGAGACTAGATTGAAGCAGGACATTCTGGAAGAAGCGCGCAAGTATGGCGGAATGATACTGGTTCACGATGAGCTGGAGAATGAACATCTGGTGCCTACGTGGATGAGCGTGGATGAGCGGAGTATAAGGACGCCGGAGGAGGTCTATGAAGATGTAAAGGAAGAGGGCTGGAGAGTGGGGTATCACCGGATACCCATTGCGCCAGATACGCCAATCGAGGTGAGTCTTTCTACTTGATCTTCAGGGCTCCGCCTCAGATGCTCATATCCGCAGGATGCATACTTGGACGCGTACGTTTCGGCCATCAAGGACGTCGACCCGCTCAGCACATCGCTAGTCTTCAACTGCGGGATGGGTGTTGTGCGCAGTGAGTTACGTCGCGCCTTCCGGTGGGAAAATCAACTGACCCTTCAGCGACATTCGCGATGGTTGCCGCCAGTCTTCTCAGGCGCAAGCAACTCCTGGTGAGGGGATACGAAGACGCATTTCCGAAAGCGAGCAGCCAATCTGGGATCGCCACGGCAAGTACACTCCCGCTGTCTACCTGCCTCGTCGACGGTCATAGCTGACTGATCCAGCCATCAAGCTTTGCAAATCTTCCCGGATCACAACAATGGCAAGCGACGCAGTTCCTCGAGCAAGTCGCACAGCAACAAGTATTGACTAAAAGTCTTCTGCAGTTGACTCAAGTCTTGGATAGGAGTGAGCTCCGTTGATCAGATCTTCCGATACCCTAAGCTCATACTTTCAGCATTACCGTCACGGCACGGCACCGCCGTTGACCTCTTGACTTCTCAGCCCACACTCCTGGAAGAGCTCCGAAAAGCGCACATGGGCAACTATCAGATCGTCCTTTCTCTGATCTCAAGCTTGGACCACGGACGACAAATGAAGCAGCTTGTCGATGAGGTCATTGATAGCTGTGAGTGCTACACGCTGTGTGGGAATATGGACTGAATTAGCCCAGGTGATGCTGTAGTGAACTTGCGCGAAATCGTTGTTGAGTACCGAATTAAGTACAGCGCCTCGTCAATGGACGATAAGACTCGCTCAGCTCTCCTGGGGAGAGCACTAAGAGCTGTGGGTCTGTACTATACTCACATATCGTAAGAACAATACGTGGCTGACCAATTAGCTTGAACAATATTTCGATTTGATCGTCTTTGCAGCCTATGTCGAAGAAGAAGAAGCGGGGTCGACTGGGGTTACATTCGCAGCTTGGTTAATGGTCTGTTACGTTGCGCATTCATTTGGTTCGGTACAACTGACGTATCAGAATCGACCAGAAATATGGAAGTGAGTGAAAGTACCGACCAGAGCACTGATTCCACAGCCAGATCAAAAGCCTCCGGCGACAGACCGGTAACCGACTCGCAGCCTTCGCACCTGTCAATGACCTCAGCCAAATTTCCAAGACCTCCGAGCATGCCGAAGGGAATGCGGGCGACCGGCAGCATGGTCGTCCGAGAGATTTAGACTTGCAGGGTGGGAAAGTGCTTGGAGATGAGTGGGCCGAACATGTTGTTTCAAACAGAAGTGGGATCATGTTGAGGGCATCGTGAGGTTTTTTCATCGCGAAAGTCTTGGAGCACCGCGACAAAGAGCTGACATGTACAGCACTCTTCTGGTATGGCTTGTCATACCGAATCTTCACATGCAAAGGGCTAATCATCCAGAAATCCGACTTGTGGACAACAGACACTGCACCTTCGTCAGAAGGTGTCAGAGGTGCCATTGGATTCCGACAAGTGACGGGATCATCAATCTTCACCACTGGACAACCAACGCAGGATGCACTATCGCTGATCGTCAACGTCGTCAAGGAGAAGTGTACAGCTGTGAACACTGTCTTCTGGATCTGTCTACGGGAAGAACCACTAGTCATGATCAACGGTATGTCTCTCTTCCGCCTAGCAGTGTCAGGCTAATGATTACAGGTTCGCCATACTGTTTACGCAGAGGCAGCACCCTTCTCCGGAATATGCGAGACTACTCTGGAGTCTCTGCTTCCCGCCTCGAGATGCTCGAAGAACGCCTGAAATCCGACGTCATTGCTGAATTGGGGCAATTCCAGGGCACAGTCCTTCTTCATACGGAGACATCAGATGGGGAGGTTGTTCCGGTCTGGGAAAGCGTTGAATCGGGGGATGTGGAGAGTATCAAGGACGTCATGGATTCTTTGGCGGACTCGACGGATGGGTTAAAATTGGTATTTTTCCGAGTCCCAGTGACGTCCGAATCGTCTCCGGATGTAAGTACTCAGCTTTTTACATACCAGGATATCCACTGGTTCCAAGCTGATCAAATTCAGTTCCACGATATATCCCAACTCCTCGATATCTGCATGCGGACCGGACTACAAAATACAGCCTTTATCCTAAATGATCAATTGGGCAGAGGCAGAAGTTCGACCACTGCCATTATGCTCTTGCTCATGCAGCGCTGGCTCAGACGGGGCGGACACGACGATGCGAATTACCCACCGACACCTTCGAGGGAGCGCGGGCGCTCTACTGGTCCTGGAGCTGGTATGCGTAAAATCGCTGGATCGGGGGTGTTAACCGGTACATCTGCTGGACCTGGAGGACCCGCGCCGCCGCAAAGGGCCAGTTGGCAGATTATCAATAGTTGTCTGAGGGTCATTCGGAATGGTGTTGAAGTGAAGAGAGTAAGTTGCCACGTACTCATCGACTTGACAATGAGGCGGAAGCTCACGCGACATAGGTGGTTGACGAAGCTGTTGATGCTGCTGCTGCCCACTTCAATCTACGGGATACGATCCAGGAGTTCAGGCTTCGCGCAGAAGAGACTGATGATCCCGAGAAGAAGTCTGGGTTCGTCGAAAAGGGTAAGCTCGGTACTGCGCTTCTGCGGCCGCGGAGAAGAGCTGACCCCTGAACAGGGTTATATCATCTACGACGATATTACTATCTCCTCCTCTTCCAAGCATATCTCGACGATAGGAAACCAGATGAAGAGGAGCCATACTCGTTTGAGTCGTGGGTGAAGCATCGGCCGGTGTTTAAGACGCTTGAGACGGAGTTAGAACATGGTGGATTGGCTGGATTGACGCCTATTGATCGGATGGAATTGGCTAATGGAATGGCGGTGAGTTGATCAGCGACTGTCTTCCCCGAACATCACGGGAATCGGGCTTAAGCTCACATTGCAGTTACCAGATGAAGTGGTGCAAGTGGTCGCGAACCGTTCTGGGGGGATCCTCTCTGCACAAACTGTAAGCAATAATAGCCCAAAGATCCGGTGATTGAGCTGATGGGGCAGATTCTCAAATCCGACTTTTTCTCTGGCCTGCAAAAGCAGAGTCTACCAGAGTAAGTTCCACATCACCGCGATTTTTCATACAGCAGAAAGCGAAAAGCGAAGCTAACCCATTACAGTCGCGTTGATGGAGCTGCAAATTACCGACGGGTACCGCTGATCTCTGCTACGCTGCGTGAGAGTGAGTACAGCGAAGCTGCCAGTCGAAAGAGCTCTGTAACTGCAGATGACCACTTTGTCTATGGAACAGGGTATGTCTTCCTGCATCGACGGTCGACAATGTTCACGCTGATGATATGCAGAATGCCTAGCGGGCCGGGATTGAGGAATGCTCTAGTCAAGATGGGCGCGGGACCGAAAGGCGAGAAAAGGATAGTGTGGACTTCGCTCAGAGAAGAGCCAGTACTGGTGAGCTCAAGACTGTACTTGCGATCGCGGTAGAAGCTGACGTGTCAGTACATCAAGACCAAACCTCATGTGTTGCGTCTGGTAGATAAACCAGTAAACAATATCGAGTGAGCTTACTTGGCATTATTTTCGTACAACGATGAGCCGAACTGGAAGCTGACTGTCGCAGAACAACAGGCGTCACAGCAGCTGTCGTTGAACGAATGGAAAATACGCTCAAAGAAGACGTCCTCCGCGAGATCCGTGCGGGGGAGGGAAAGCTATTGGTGCATGATGAGGTAGAGACTAAGCCTGGAACGTACGAGATCATTCCGATTTGGGAGACGATTGAGGAGAAGGACATCATGACGCCTCGAGAGTTGTATGAGGAGGTCATCAAGGAGGGATATCAGGTGGATTATTTACGTGTGGCTATTGTGAGTTCGAATCCTATTGTAGTGTCTGCAGCATGGGCGCAGCGGCTAGAACTGACTCTGCGTAGACGGATGAACAAGCGCCATTACCTGCCAGTTTACAAGTCATTGTTGATCGGGTGGCTCGGGGCTTAACGAGCGAATCGGACTTTGTGTGAGTCTGCTCAGCTGCGATTTTCTCATCTGGGCGGACATGATGGACTCTTTCCCGAGTTCCAGCTGATGGTACTAGGTTCAACTGCCAAATGGGCAGAGGAAGGACAACGACTGGGATGGTCGCTGCTTCGCTTATCGCTACCATCGAAGCTGGCCAAACTGATATGGACAATGATGAGGAAGATGAGGAGGTGTGGGATGGAGCTGAGCAAGGTGGGATAGGAGCTGAAGAGGCGCAATATCTGAATGGTCAGTTGAATATCGCAGATGGACCTGAAGGCGGGTCCAGCTGACATCGTGTAGGGGAGTATAAGACTATTCTGCAGCTGGTTACTGTTCTTCGACATGGCAAACGTGAGCTAGATCCCACTTTATGCAGGCAAAATAAGCGGATCACAACTGATATCGGGCAGAGGCGAAACGCCTGACAGACCGAGCTGTCGATGAAATGGAAGGCGTGCAGAATCTCCGAAAGGCAGTCTATGAGTGAGTTTACGCCTCTGCGAGTCAGCTGTTGTGGCTAACGAATGTCAGCTTCAAACTCAAGGTTGATGCTGCGCCTGCTGGATCAGCAAAAGCAAGACCGTTGGTCAATCAAGCTGTCAACTATCTTTATCGGTGTGAGTGCTGTGTCGGACACGACTTGTACAGGCTGATACGTGTAGATGGGACACTTATCGTTCTGACCAACTTCTTGCTTGAAGCCAAGGAGACGGGCGTATCGCTCGATAAGGCCGACTTCCCCGCTTGGATGCAGCAGCACCGCGAGATCCGCTCGGTGCTTAGTCGCAAAACTCTCGATTAGCATTATCTAAAACCGGACATGACGCCTCGCACCATCTTGATTCTGCAAAATCATGCATTATCCACGCCCCACCATCGCGTCTACTGTCCCATTCTTGACCTAACGCCGACCCTGTGCCAATCCAGATTCTTGAACCAATCCCCCGCATACCGCTTCTTATCCCACACCCCGTATTTCCCACCGAGATACGCCATCTCATGCAGGTTCAACACGGCCAATGGAACCGGTAAGACTTTCCGAGCGCCTGCACTGTCTGATCGTTGAGTCGCAGCTACCGATGCCTGGTTTTGCGGTCTGCCAGCTGGGGCAGCTGGTTCAGCCTCACCGGTCTCGGATGAGTTTGGAGCGGATTCGGATGTTGGGTAAGAGGATGAAGAGGGGGTTCCGAATAGTGGAATGTCGTCTCGCCCGATCTGGGCACGTTGGGTTATGAGCAGAGTACCGGCGCCGAATGTGGGGATTATATCTAAGTCGGTGGTGTTTGTACCTGTACGGACTAGCTGATAAAGTATCAGTATATACTGTGATATTCGATACAAGATAGATGTTGTGAATGTGAGTATAAAGTGGACGAAGGGAAGCTTACCCAGAGCCATCCTCCACCTACTATTCCCTCTGCATACGCCTCAGCCTTCGCCTTGAGCGCCTCTGCGTTCGGCTCGACAAAGGCAGGTATTTGCTGTTCGTCAGAGGGGTTCTGATGTGTCAGCTTGTATCACAGTCACGTTCAAGGAGACGTACGATGCTTTCCAAGAAGTAACTGTTATTGATGAGACACGAAGCATAATTGAATGCTAGGGTCAAGGATGGGTCTCGGGCAGCTTTAGATAGAAGCGCAGTCATATCGAGCCCCTTATCATCCCACTTCTGCTTCACATCTTGCAATCCAGGGTTATCTATGGCTGTCAGTCCCACTCCACTTTCAAGTGGCCTCAAAACTCACTTCTCACTTCAGCAGATAACCTCTCCCATAATCCAGTCTGCCACTCAATCAACCGATCGACATTCTCACGCGGTATGAATCCCGCTGTACCATCTAAGATCCGGGGGTCGACAGATATCGTATTGGTGTTGGATCGGACTGCGCGAGTAGGGGAGGAGGAGTGGAAGCTTGCTATTGCGCCCCGAGTGGATTGCAGCGCGAGCTCTGGACGTCCGGGATTGATTTTGACACGTAGAGGTAGGTGTGATACGGTCCGACTAGACGCTGGGGCGGAGCGTAGTAGGCCTGCTGCTGTTCTTGACATGATGATTAGAGATGTATGATGAGGGTATGTATGCTATAGCTCGGAAATCTCGAAATTGATCTCGACGCTAGACTTTTGGCGGGACACCGTGGGAAAGTGCCAATCCTAATAAAATTGACTTGTAATGAGTTGCTGATCAGTTTTCAAGCATTAGGAATTGCCATTAGCTTTTCCGAACTTTGTAATGAAAGCCGGGATGTCGTCATGAGATGAATCAGGCACAGGCACTGCACCTGGACGTCATTTGACTTTTTGCTGACCCAGATCACCGATATCCATCGCTCAGTAGTATCTATATCAAGATCACCCCCTTCTTCATCCCAGATCTCCGTCCACACTGCCCTCGATGAGCTCTAATTCCAAGTCAGCACAAGGAGGCGCCTCTGGGAGCTCCCTCCTCGACCCCAAAACTCGAATCTCCACTTCACCAACCGTCTCTGGCTCATCCAAGAAATCCCTACTCACTCCCTCTGCTTCACAAGAATCAGCATGGACATCCAACTCTGTCCCTTCCTTCATCCACTTAACGTTCCCATCGCCCATAGCCAATGCGACCCGATTTGCCATAACGTTTCAGGGCGGCTTCTCCGCTAGCTCAATCATGGTGTATATTGCCCCTGCGCCCAAAGAGGGCAGCTCGGAGATTGAGTTGGGGTTGATGATGGCTCGGAGAGTGTATCCGGAAGATAAATCTTCAAGACAGATATTCGAGTGAGTCCACTCCTGAAATTATGCGATGTATGTGCATTCAATTGATCAGACAGAATTCCATACCCCTCTAATACCCTTATCTCACCCAAAACCGAACCCCTCCCAGTTCACACATCGATGTCGACTGAAGATCTTACGATCCAGACTGAACGTCCACCAAATCCCAACGGATCCGCATCGCCCGCTCCACTCCATGCGGCAGCTGTCAACGCCTTGCCCGCGGGGTATCAGAAATCGATCGAAGCCACGCTGAACTCGGGATCGGGAGGGAAGAGCGCCGGTGTGGAAAGGGTCGATTCGAACGAATCGGGAGTGATGAGGGACCGGTTGGCGAAGGGGTGGCAGGTACCCAAGATCACTGAGCTCAAATTCGAGTTTGAGGGGACAAGCGATAATCAGGGGAGAGTCACGGTGTATGCCATTGAGTTGTTGGCGTAGTGGCTGTCTGACGTCTGAGGCGGTGTATAACCACCGTTGTGGAGGCTATCTAGAAGGCAGGGAAGGTGATAGAAAGGGGTTGCGGCCAAATTGCAAGTCAGCGAAAGTATAGAGTAGAATTCATTATTGTGGAAAGTTGAGTCAGCCATCGAGAAAACAGGTCCCCGTAGCACCCATACCATGGGCCATAGGTATCGGTTTGTGAGGATCTATGTCACGGCGTCGGCATTTCTATTTTCGACAGATTTGTCGGAACTAAGCAGGAAGGAATAGGTTGCATCGTTCCCACCTTTACCCAGCTCTACATCCAATTGTCAAGGTTGAACCTGACAGAACCTGACAATTATCACCACTACCCTCCTTCCGCGCACCAAGGACTGGAGCACTTCGCGCCTGTACCTTTATAGTCTCACAACACACAACCCTCCACGTCACCCGCTCCCACCCTCAACGCTCTCCGTGATACTCCCTCCCCGATCGCCGAGTCGTCGTTCCAATGATCCGTATACCGTTATCCTTGCCCGTTGACCGTTGACTGTTGTTTGTTTATACCGATAAGTCCCATCCGCCCAGCTTCCCCTCAGAAATCCTCCATGTCAGGCTTGGGTAATGCCCTACCATGAGGCGAATTATGAAAGCTTGCGCCTGCATAATTCCCCCCTGATCCAAGACTTCCAACTGACATCGGACCGCTCGCTGTCCCACTGGACACCGGCGCCAATCCTGCTGCTTTTCCACCCCCCTCGGCCCCAGCTCCACCTCCGATCCCATTCAACCTAGGAAAACTCCCTGTCAACAATGGTAGTTCCATCACCGCATACTTTTTCGCCAAACCACCCTTCGCAGGCGTCTGAGGCGCCCTATGCACATTCATAGCTGGATTGAAAGGAGGAAGCGTATCGAACGTCGAGAGTGGGTACGCAGACGGTGGTGGTTGCTGGGCGGCCTGAGTGGCTTTGCTTTGCCGGTCGCGCGAGGGCTGGAGGGGGAAGGATAAGTGTCGAGAGTGTGAAGGCAGAGGAAGAGTGTCGGCGGATGATCGTCTGGAGTGACTTGGACGGGCAGGGTTCGGTGAGGGGATATGAGAGGCGGATGTGGATGGGTTGAGTGGCGATGGGGTGGGCATCGGACGGGATTTCTTGGGTTTACTACTAGTAGAGGTAGATGATGTCGAAGTGGAATTTGAAGATGGGCGAGATGTAAGGTCAAAGTCGGGTTTGACGTTAGGGTATGATCCCAGGCGTTGTTGCCACTGAAACATATCAGCTGATGTTCGCTCGGATCTACGGATCTAAGGACCAGAGAGCTCACGGTCATATCCTGCAGAACAGGCGGTCCAGGGTCCGAAGGCGCATCCCATACTTTACTCTCATCTTCACTATCCACACCCACGCCCTTCTTCTTCCGACCTCTCCCTGATCCCTTCACTTGCACGAGGCTCGCTGCTCCACCTCCAAATTCTCTGGCGCGACTCGGCCCAAATGCCGCTTCGCTGGGTAATGAACGAGACATAGATGAGGTATCAAATGCGGATCCTGTTGTCGATGTCGTAGATGTCGATGGAGTCAGACCATGATGATTAGATATAGTGGGCAAGGCAGATGAAGGGGTGGGATGAGAGGCGAGTTGAGCAGATATGCCCGATAAAGGCTTGGAGGCGTTTCGGGGTTTGCCCTGCTTGGGTTTGGATGTTGAAGAGCGAGAGCTGGAGAGTGGAGTGTCGGCGTCGAGAAAGGGGGTATCGCTGTCGGTATGAGGATTTGAGTCGGGAGCGGCGGTTCTAGATCGCGTTTGAGCACCTGATCTTGCGCCTTCTGGCTTGACCGGCTCATTCCTCCTTCCCTTCCCTACTGCCTTCTTCGTCGATCCCACTCCCACTCCGACGCCGCCCGAGCCGGAGGCCGAAGCCGAAGCGGAAGCTTCGATATCCGCCTTACTGATCGCCAACACACCCTTCCTTCCATTCTCCCCTTGTCCTACATTTGCCCGTCCTCCGCGATTGATGACAGGTTCGACTGACGATAATGGCGGGCTGATAACTCCCAACAGTCCAAACAATTCTTGTTCCGCATCCACTTCTCCTTCACTGACTCCTGTCCCTCTGCCCTCTTCTACCGCCTCCGCCTCTACTGGCGCTGTGGATCGCGATTGCAGGCCTCTCGGCCGAGCAACTCGGATATTCCGCCGGCTGCCTGTCCGGGGTGTCGGAGTAGGCGATACAGGTTCGGCCATACGATACAATGCCGGATCTCCCTCCGCTGATATAAGGGGTACAGGTGATGGATGAGATGGACTATCGACAAGGGAATGGGAGGGGGATGGTAGTACCTTTGTCGAAGGTGCACGTTCCGAGTGCCGTTGATGGCCAGAGGATGAAGATGGGCGGGAGAGTTGATAGTGGGGATCAGCAATTGATAGAGTCCGACTCGATGTCCGACGTGGAGTCGATGATGTCGATGATGAGCGAGCGGTTTGGGTTCGATTTCGGTACGGTTGAGGCTTGACGTTCATCACTCTATCGCTTGAGCTCTTGCTTATACGTCTGTGATCCAAGAAGTTGCCTTACTTGCTTCCGACCCGAGTTGATACTTGAGACTTCGCTCTCTTTGATTGATATAGGACACAAAGAGCACAGGGAACTTTCCACCTCGCAACTCGGCTCGTTTACCCGCTCGAAGCACAACAAAAGCGGCCGGGTGACGACAGACGAAACAGCTGGATTTGGTTGGATGTTTCTCACAAGTACAAGTTAGGTGATCTTGACTGGATAGATGGGGTAGTAAATGTAGATATAGGATACTGCAGATGATACAGGTGGATGCAGAGACTGTAGGAGACGCTACCCGATAGAGAGGAGACCAACCACGTGGAGTGACAAGGGATACTCGGTGACGTAAGCCACATTCCTCAAGCAACAGGCCTGCATCTTCCAATAATGGTATGCCTCTTCGGTGCCATGATAGAGCGCCGAGCTCCTCAAAAGGACCTGAGGTAAGTGAGATGCCCATGGAGAAGAGCCTCGGAAAAATGACCTGTGACTTCACTCTGAAACAGTCTGGACCGCCAATTCTTGTAGATGAAACCAAAGGGGGGCTTGTAAGCGTCAAGCTTCAAGCTCAGTCGTACAAACTTGCCTTTGGGTGCTCTGGGTTCTCGGAGGGAGGATCAACAGATATGTCAACTCACCACTTGCTCATAATACTGACATCAAGTTTCGAGACTGACTTATCGTCAAAGAATCTAAATGACAGCCCACGACCCTTCCATACCCTCGGGCGTCGCAGGATCAGCTTCTGTGCTTGGTTCGGCGGTGGGGATCGACAAGGATGTACAGCCGGACCGTCCGTGCACCCCGCCACCCACACAACTTACCTTCACCGAAGCCGAACAGCTGCATGGCGGATCCATCATCCTCATCGATCCCACGACGAGCGGCATCATCGGGACCCTCACTCCCGCTTCACCAGGATCCGAGTCCACCGCGTCTGAATCAGACTCTGCATCTACTCCGGTGCACCAAGGATCCGACTCTCTACCCGCAGACAGAATCCCCAAACGGCGGGATCCGACATACAGCTACCGTCTATCAATATCCGACCTATCTCTCCGGACTTTCAATGCCGGCCCGGGCGATTCCTGCGGCGATGAAGACGGGTATACATGCCAGGCAGCACAGATGAGTGGCGAGATGGAGACTGAGGCCAAGGCGAAAGCGATGAAGGCGGCCAGGCGGAGTAGCTGGATGACAGATGATGCGTCGTTCTGGACTGCAAGGGGCACATTGCGCATGGATGGGGCTGGAATTGGAGTTGGGGAGGGACAAGAGAGGGAGAGAGAAGTTGTGGTGGCATATCTCAAAACAGATACTCCTGTACGTCTACTGTAGATCTTTCGTCCCAGAGAGCTGACTTTGGGTGTAGTTCACCGATCTGTTCCCACCGTACCTTCCCACTCCCTCTCGGCCCACTCCCACCTCACAGGACACACCAGTCCGCCACCGTCCGGCTCCAATAGACACCTCAGCAACACTACGCACGACCGACTCCCGCATCACATCCCTTACAGCCAGCACGGACTCTCCATTCCCATCTCGAATTCTGCACCTCTTTCCTCGCTTATCGACTCTACCGCGCTCAGACAATTCAGGATCATCGGGATCGGGTTTACCAGGCGGAGTGACGCAAGGGCTAGGGTGGCCAAGTATGGAAAGTATGGATGCGGGGACGATGATGGCTAGTGCGGGCTCGCATGCCGAGGCGGCGTTTTGGAGGCTGGTCATGCCTGGTATCAGTGGGATATATGGGTGGACGGGGATACTTGGGTCGGTATATGAACAGTGAGTTTCATGTTTCACAATTCAGGAGGCGTGATGGGCAGGCTGACGAAGTAGGATGGCATCATACCTCCCTATCCCCCTTCTATCGTCTTCCGCGCCAACGGATCAAGCGCCACTCCTCATCGACTCTTCTATCCCAAATACCTCCCGTCACTCTCATCTGTACTCCGAAGAAACAATCTACACCCTTCGCTTGCCTTCATCGGCTGTCGAAGGTCCTGATTCGCTCGATATTGGCCCGACAGCTAAGCCGGTTTGGGTACGGAAGCGGGCTGCTCTACCTGTCTTTGTGGAGCGGGATGAACCATGGGGAAGGGAAGGCGGGCGGTATCATGCGTGACACTGTACGAGGGATGCGGGGCTAAGGTCCTTAAGGCGTATAGAGAGTAGAGGGATAGTGAGTAATGAGGGGACTGACCTACATGACACGGAAGAGCTCGCAAGGTTATCAGGGGATCTTCCGTGGTGCTTGTGCAAGTTTTGAGGGAGAAAGGATGCCGTGCACCGCTTTCCTCTGGACCTCACAAGCTCACATACATAACCTGATCATGACATTTTGTCTCCCACAATCCAAGCGCCTCTCCTCGTACTACCTCACATTACCCCAAGCCTCGCGAGAGTAGTAATCATCACAACGTACCCTTCCTACTGTAAGCAATACCCCCGCTCTGACTCACAGGCAGGGAAGCCCCCCCTTGATCTGCCCGGTAATTGTCTGACTGTATAGTCCTGCCAGGCCATCCCCGCCTCCTCCCCTCAATCCCTCTCTCCCTTCACACTCCCCCTCCCTCACTGTCAGTCTACCCTGCTTCCTACATTCCGTACTTGGTATCTGGCTGACCCATCAGCGCTCTGCCTCTCCCCGTCCCGGACTCGCTGGCAAACGTGGTGCCGCCGCTGACGGTCCCGTAAGTCATCAGTATCCACGCGTCTTTGTCTCCAACGTTTGCCTCCGATCCCCCGCCCTTCCCCAATGTTCGCTTCAGCCACTCTGTTTACTATACTTCATACTATCGTCCATTCACAATAGACGGGCTGGAGCATCTAGACGTATTGTCTGTACAGGATACGACCGACCACCAACCAGTGACATATGTAAGGTCTAGATCCGAGATCTTCGATATCCGGGGGTCTCACGTGTTGCCGTAAGATTAGCAACAGCGGGAACACTTTTGCACCTATCATCCTCTATCATCCTTCGTATCCACGCCTAATCACTTCACCCTCTTTCCAAATCCCTGACTTCAGTCCCTAAGATACACCGACACGCTCGCGCCACAAGCCCAATGACAGCTGAGCCCGACTGTAAGGCTCAGCTTTCCAATCAGCCGGCCTCTCACTCGTGACTCACGCGTTCAGCCCCACTCGACCGAACCCTCAATGCGATTCTTCGTGCATTGCTAGAAAAGGTGAGTCGTATTATTCTCCATAAAGACCTGGCTCACCGAAATCAGCCTGACTCCAACCTTCCGGCGCCGGCGCCGGAACAGGTGACGGCCGAGGCGGCAGCCGGCAGCCCCGCTTGTGAGACCCCACATAGCAGGCCTCATCCACGTACTGAAACGCGCAGCTGCCTTCGACGCACCATTGGCCGCCATTCGAGCCGCCCTGCCGTCCAAGGTAAGACGAGAGTCGCTCCTCCCCTACGCTGCTGATCAAGATTAGGCTTTTCCCACGCCTACTAGTGCGCCGTCGCTGGCCGCGACGCCTCACTCTGCATCCTCGCCGTGCGCGGCCACCCCTTCCTCCTCCGCTCACGTCGCAAGCCCCGCCTGTAAGACCCCACAATCCATGCCAACAATCAAGCACTGATTCGCGCAGCCGCTTTCGACGCCCCCATGGCCGCCATTCGTGCCCCGTTTGACTTTCACAGAGCCAGAGCCTTGTCCCAGACAAAGAAGAAGCGGGTGAGTTTCGAGAGGTCGGGAGGGAAGTCGGAGATGATACCGTGATGGGTGGTGCTGTCGAGGTCCCATGACAGCTTGATCGCGCCGAATATCCCCTCGTTCATCTCCTTGATGGCGTCCTCCTCCCCCAGCGGCTTCGAGTCGTGGTACGTCACACAGACATCTTTCGGCTTGACCATCCGACAGAATTCCAACACCATTTTGAATTTCTCCTGCCCCTCCCACTCCCTGATCCCCACCCTCGATCCATTCATCAGCCGCCTGGTCAACACCAAGGAACGCACATTGCCGAATGGGTTGCCTCGAGTGACTGCGTCACCCAGGGCCGCCGTGCCATCGACATCGTCAAGGATCAGGGTGGTAAATTTTGAGAAGACGTCGAGATGACGCTTGTCGGGGGATGCGCAGGCTAGCAAATCAAGCGTGCTCGTTTCCGATTCGTACGTGATCCTGGCGGTGGAGGGCGTTGCTCGAAGTACGTAGGGCGTGACCAGGATATTGTAATATTGGGAGAGCAGTTGCAAAGCCTTGAGCGTGGAGTACGGACAAGGGCCACAGATGACCAAAATGATTTCGGTTGGGATGAAGAGATGGCAGGTTTCGAGGGCTGGAGGTGTGGGGAGTTGCACAGCTTGCTTTCTACGAGGCACTAGATTAGCTATGAAATAGCTCAACTCACTTGTGGCTTCCCTTGTCTCCCAGCGACGTCTCTTCGGATAGTAGCCGGTGTTGCCCGTTCAACCGCCCGCTGTTGACGCCGAGCGGGGACGAGGGTGACGCATGATGGAAAGTGGGAAGATGATAAAAGAAGTCCCAAAGTGAGCGCTACGGTGAAATGAGCGAGAAACAGACTAGTGAGAGAGGCGGACAAGGCTTACGGTGAGAGGATGCATATCCACAGGACTGTTCCGCTGTAGGTGTTGCGGAGAATCGAGATCTGCCTGGCCCGAACTTCGAAGCGTAGGTGGGACGTTCTGACTGTGGAGATCAGCAAGTGACAGGTAGTACCAGGAGTCCGCGAGATTTCCTGTCTCACCCTTCAAAATGTCTCGTGAACTGTTCGGTGACCTCTGTGAGTACGACTCATGATCTCCCCAAAATCCTCTGGCTGCGTGCACTATTTGTAGTCTCGAAACCTGACCCTTTTGTATAGACGTCATGCGCTGCGTTGCCTCGTCCTCCGTGTCGATCGCTTTCGCTTCTCTTTTGACTCTAAGCCGGGTTCCATCGATGACAGCTCATTACAGCACTTTTCATTCGCATGCTATGCCCTTTCAAAACTGACATCCATCCAAGTATCGATTGACCGTGACGCGCGTGACATTCCTGAAACGCGTCGACGCGTCCGACGCGGAATTCAGGCACGGCCGCACATTACGGCATGCTCAATCTCCTCCACTCTCCGCCACCCGCCGATGTGCTCAGGGCGAGCGCACGTCTATGGAGGGAAGAAGACGACGACAATGTCTATTCTCATCCTCCTCTGCCTTCATTCTTCACTTTGACTTGACCTCGGATGATTTGAGCACTCTTGACGAGTTGCTATATTCTGACCTTCTTCTCTGGTGTTCATTACAACAACTACGAGCCCGACCCCCATACACTCCTTTTCGCAACACGACTCCCACAGTGTCAGCGCCGGTCGCCTGCACTACGAAAACAATAACGCTCTAGACACGACAATCTCGTACCTGTATTAATCATGCTCGCGTTATCCCCCGCATTTCTCCTCCTCCTCACCGCCATCCACACCTCTGCCGGCCACCTCCCTTCTAACCGAGACGCAGCGCGTATCCGGACTGTTCATCGACGGCATCACGCCCGGCGAGCTCAGGCAGACTGCAACGGTGGCATCGTCACGGGCGAGTCTCCCCTCCCTGGGTCGATACGCCGAGCTGAAACCGATATCGGCGCGAGCATCGTCGGGCCTGGAGTCAGCATCAGAGCCGACTCCTCCGTGAACTCAACTTCGTCCGCACCGGAGCTCGAGCAGCTCATCGCGGAATCCTCTCAGCAGGCTGAGATTGAAATTGGCGAGGTGGTGAAGGACGCGATTGAAGATGTGGTCACGCCAGCTCTGGCCAAGGTGATGAGCGCGAATTCGGGTGATTCATCGGTGTCCGGGACCGGCTCTACTGGATCAACAGCTACTTCGAGCGGCGTGTACATTGTCAGCTCGTCAGACCCCAGCGTTAGCGTCGAAGCTGTTCCGATCGCGTCTGCCTCTCCTTCCCCGTCGCTAAATGCCAATAACTACCAGGCTGCGCCGGTCGCAGCGGTCTGTAATCATGGGGATTGGCGATGCGAGGGAATGACTCTGAAGCGTGAGTGTCTGAAGGTCTGATACAGGGCGGTGGCTGATGATGCAGGTTGTAATTGGAATGAGTGGTTGGTCATCAGGCAATGCTCGGGGGACAACATTGTCTGCTCGTATGTTTTCCTCCTAGGCTTCTTGTGAACAGTAGCTGACCAGTCAGTGACCAAGGATCGACTGTTGGTTGCACATGGTCCTGGTCTGTCGCTCAACAGGCCGCATCCAACCCTTCTTCTTCTCCATTCCCATCTCTGGCTGCTCCCGTCCAGCAGGTAGCGCCAGTACAAGCCTCACCCGCTGCCCCATCGGTCGCAAAACCATCACCTACTCCTTCACCGCCATCAACCACCACCCAGAATGCAGCACCGAAGACTACCGCACCTCCGCTGTCCCCATCGCTCGCTTCCACTGGGACATCCCCGGTCCCAACATCTACCTTCATCAATGATCAAGGAGAGGAGTGCGTCGAATGGGAGGAAGATGTCTGGGTAGAGGAAGAAGACGTGTGAGTTGGATTGACGCCCCTATGTGTGCAACAGCGGGATTGGCTGACTGGGTGTCAGCTCTTCTACCTCACACTCCGTCGCGTCGACTACACCCCCGACCAGTCCTTCTTCCACCAGTACACCTCCGGGTAACGCGCTGGTAGCCGCTTCGCCTGCCGTCACTGCCTCTTCTGCTCGGGCCAGTAGTGTCAGTGTCAGTGCGGCGCCAAGCGCAAGCGCGGACGACGAGGATTGTGAGGAATGGGAAGATGCATCCAGGTACGTCCTGGGCGTTGGTACAACTGTATTTCGCCTGCTGATGAATATCAGCTATTCCAGCTCTCATTCGTCCACTATTTCGCCTTCCAGTACTGTCTCGGCAGCTTCGACTATCGGCAATAATTTGGCTGCTGCTGCCCAATGTAAGTGCTCTCAGGTCAAAGTATCGTTGTTCTTGTGCTGACGTTAACTTCAGCGTCGCCTTACTCTGCCTCGAGCACTGCTACTCCCACATCTTCCGCTACGACTACTACAACGACCACGACTACATCCGCGACCACCACGACGTCCGCGTCTTACTCTGACGGCCTCCCCACTCAGCTGCTCATCGCGGCTACTATCAGTGCCTCCAATGAAGTTCTGTCCAACCTCACCAACCCTAGTAAAACGCTCTCGGTGATTGACGTATCTGCGATCTCCATCAGCAGCATCAGTACCACCAAGGCTGCTACTCAGGGCGTAGTCACCGCTACTCCGTCCGCCGTGGCTAGCTACTCCGCGCCGCACTATGTCATCTACTCCGACTGTAAGCTAGACATACAAAGTTCCGTCACAGACCAGAGCTGATGTCACAGACTGGCTAAACTCCATGCCGGATGTGTCGACCCTCAAGGCATTCAATCGTTTCGTCCTTGCCTTCTGGCTGTCGGATCAGGGACCAGTCGATGTGAGCTATTTCACCCTCTCGCACTGGTTCGCGAGCTGATTGTTTAGAATGCCCAGATGTGGACTTGGATGCCTGCGGCAGACCGCCAGAAAGTCCTCAAGACCTATCACGATGCCGGTATCGCCCTGATGGTGTCCGCTTTCGGATCGACCGACCAGCCCACCACGATGGGCAAAGACCCCTTGACTACAGCCCAAAATCTCGCCAAGTATGTCATCGACTACCAGTTCGACGGTGTTGATATCGACTACGAAGATATGGGAGCTATGAATAGTGACAAGGCGGAGGCTTGGTTGATTCGTAAGTGATCTATTCAAGTTGATTGCCCGCGGCTAATCATGGTACAGCTTTCCAAAAGGAATTGCGTCGATTGCTTCCTCGGCCTTACCTCATTTCCCACGCTCCTGTCGCTCCTTGGTTTACCTCATCCAATGCTTATCGCTCCGGGGCTTACGTTGCGATCCATCAATCAGCCGGAGACGGGATTGACTTCTATAACATGCAATTTTACAATCAAGGCGATGGAGTCTACACCGATTGCACTGTGAGTTTTTCATCGATTGGTATGGGAAGATAGCTGAGACGTCTTAGACCCTCATTACCCAAAGCGGAGGCTACTGGCCAGGTACCAGCGTGATGGAGATGAACTCGTACGCAAAGGTCCCGCTGGACAAGATTGTCATTGGCAAGCCCCTCGACGCGGGCAAGGCGAGCAATGGGTAAGTCAATCTAGTGACCGCAATTGTGCAAGTCGTGGACGAATACTGATTCGCTTAGATACATGAGTCCCCAAGATCTAAACCAGTGTGTCAAGTTGGCGAGAACGAAAGGGTGGAATGGCGGAGTGACGTTCTGGGAGTGGACAACGGTCAGTCATCCCTTTTTGTTGACGGAGGCAGAAGCTGATACGAGTAGGACGCGCCCGGCATCATGGCTACTTCTAGGGCTTGAGTGATAGAGACAGGGTCGTATGGGGTGGGAGCCTCGGGCGGGCCGGAGGTGCCGCGGATGTCGATCATATGAGATATAGATCTCCATCTCTTACATACCACCTCGACTTACGACATGATATGATATGACTACAGTATGTACGATACGCCATAGCTTCACATCAACTTACCATGGCGGTCATATCCCCCAAGTCGTGGATATGGCGAAGTCTGAAACACGGTCGCGTAGTCGCTACTATCTACCATGCCGTAATAAGGATGAAGCCTACTCGGCCGAAGGCACAAAGCAACAGCAGAACTACGCTTCATCTCTTCAGTCCATCTCTACGTGCTACTTCCCTTTCAGCATTGCGATTCAAGCTCAAGGAATTGACGCTGCCCGTCCTGTCTTTCCTCTCTACTCTCCGACCAAACAACGATGAGCGTGAGTTCCCAATCACATCTGGCTGATCAATCGGTCTCCTTGTTGTTGCCCCTGACTGATACCTTTAGGTCTCTTCACTCAAGCCTACCGCTTCACCTGAACATCCAGCATACCTATATGAGGTCAAGATGACCTGTGGGGGCTGTTCGGGAGCGATCAACCGGGTCTTGACAAAGAATGTCCTTGCGCGTGAGTATCTGTTACTACCATCTTTCATCTTCCCTTCACGCAACGATATGCCCCATGATGCCACCCATCCTCAGGCTGTACGCGGATGGCCCATGATGGAGATAGAAATGTCCCCCGAGACTTTGCGATCAGAGATCCAGCTAATTCCGCGCAGCCAATGAATTCCACGTCTCCCTTGATACCCAGAAGGTCGTCGTCTGGGGTCCATCCCTGCCCACTTTCGATGCCATCACCGAGAAGATCGCCAAGACTGGAAAGGCAATTGTGGAGAAGGAAGAAGTGACGGATGCGGCCAAACTTCCAGCTCTGGCAGCATAGCGGAGGGTGCTTTGGAGACGATTGCGAGGTTGGCCAATGTGCTGGCGCTTGGACAGGCTTGGAATCAGGAAGTGGGTCCTTTAGGTTAGAGGGAGTGGGCAGAGTGGCGGGCGATTGTGACGGCCGGCGCAGCTTATTCAGTTGAGTGTGGATAGGAATTGACAAGAGTAGAGATGCGATCGGACATATCCCTCAAAGCAAGCGCTCACTCCATATTCAGTACACCGACACTCGCAGAGTTCATTGCCGTGCAGTGCTCATCCTCACAGCGTCAGCGGCTCCTCGGACGCACACACAGCACAGTCTACTGACAGGCCCTAGAAGGCGCACCATCCTTGATTCCTGATTGAAGTAATGGCAAGTCTGGCTTCGGGCTTCTGCAACACAGACGTGTGTGACGGAACATAAGCCTCGCTTCGATTGGACCGAGCGTTTATGAGGAACAGGGTAATTTCTCATTCTTGCTTCTCTGGCACACGTCGTGTCTGCTTCTCAATCTGCCACGCCGCCCAGCTCACTCTACATATAAGCCGTCGACCGGTCACCTTCATATCATCCTCTCAACTCCACTTCCGACGCACGCAACCCAAGAGAAGACCTACAAACTCTGCTTTTCTCACTTCACCACATCAACACCTCATTATGGTGAGTATTCCTCATCAGCCGAACAACAACATAATGTGTTGATCCGGTTTAGAAGAGGCATCATTTCCTGTCGTATACTTAGCTGATGTGTCCAGGCCCACCCCACCGCCACCGCGCAGCACCCCGCCTACCACATCATCCTTGAATCTTCCGACGAGATCGCGTACCTCCAGCTGAATGATGCCTTGAGGAACATGGTCCATCCTCGTAAGTGAGATTCTTGACGTCTCTCAATCTGCATGCTTATCTCTCACTCCAATCTGTGCATGTGAAGGTTCCGCTCGCTCTAAGATTTCGAGCTGATTTTCATAGCCCGGTGGTATCAAGTCTCTATCCCCAATCGCAGCGCTTGGGTCTGGGGTGAGGCGGAGATGCCCATCGAGATGTCGCGGAAGCTCGTGCAGGCTAGGATCGGCTGGCCTATCAAGTCTATGGAGGCAGTCACGGACCAGTCCAAGGTGCCCGTGAACGTCTAGTCAGCTAAGTCTCGTCAGACAGTAATTATGGCTGTGTGAATTTGTTCGCTCGTGCTTGATGCCGCTTCTACCGGTCTGCTACGGATCCCACGATACTTGAAAGGTTGATTGTTGATACCAAATGAGACCTAGAGCTGTGCCAGCGTGCCCTTGGAAGATGCAACAATCTGACATATGACAGATAGCAGCAGCATTACAACATCTGACACCCACAACTTGCCCCAGCTCGACACTACACCTCCTCGAAGACTATAAATCGCACATCCAGACACACGCATCCTTCCTATCCAGCCCTGACTCCGAGACCTATCGCACTCCGCTTCTCCTCAATCCCATAACTAGCAACGCTCCCCATGCTCAAACTCCCCTTCATGCCCCTCACATCATCTTCGCTATTCCGCACCATTGGCATTTGGTCTAAGGGCGGAGGGACAGGTTTCCGCTTGACCGAGCGGGGACTCATCGGTCCCGACCCATGGCTCTTTGGACTGGTCGCACCTTGCTCGTCTAGCTCACTGCCGAGGGTGTGAGTGGTGGCGCTGCTCGACAACTCCGGCAGGCTGGGTCGACCCCTACTGATGACTGACGTTAAGGATGGGGAGTGTTGATGAGATTGACGTGTGAAACTTCCGGTAACGGGCGACCCGATAGTCCGATGATCAATTGACGGATGTCGTTTGCTCGCTTTCGATGACCGGTCTTTAGCGTTGGGGTCGGGGTGGGTGGAGGATTTTGGGGAATCGGGGACATTGTGATTGTGACCATGACCACTTTGGCTTCGCTTTGAGCCGAAGGGATTCCATCGGGAGAAGGAAGATCCGTCCTTGTTTCCCTTGGTAGGGATAGTTGCAGCCTGTGCGGCGGCATCCCGAACCGCCATGTTCCCAAACTCTGTTGCTGATCCCGAAACGGACCGACCGACCGAAGGGAAAGTAGACTCCTTTGGAGACATCTTATCTCCCATACCAAACAACCCCACTGGTCTCCCTCCGTCCTCTTCAAAATCCTCTCGGCGCGGGACGAGCGGGAGGGCCGGTGGAGGTTGTTTCTCATGCTCTGAGCGTTTCCACCCAAAATTTTTCGAACCCATGTGTTTCAGCCCTTTTAGGCTGATGGATCCCGAGCGAGACTTGAGACGAGCGGGGTTATCGGAAGTACCATTGGCGCCAGGTGATCGGGAGTTGAGGTGATCGACGTACTCCGATGGGAGTGAGTGGTTGGGTATGGAGCTGCCGGAAAAGTCAGGACTTGGAGGACGGTCCGGTCGACGGGGAGCTCGACCGGGGACATCGGGAGGTGAGGGGAGTCTCATCCGCATGAGAGTCTCGGGAGAGATAGGTGTGCTGGGTTGATTGGAAATGGGCTGGGATCGGAAGAAATCATGGATGCTACTCGGAGATCCAGGAGATTCGGCCAACTTGGCAAAAGGGACAGCAGGCCAGGTGGGTACAGGTAAACCAGCATCCGTATATTCTGCTTCGAGCGGCGGACGCGAGAGAGTTGTAGCGTCGAAAGACGGGACAGACGACTGGGTAGCGAATGTGTTGACTGTAAGAGTCGACGCGTTACCAGCCGGAATGACGATAGGAAGGGAGGTGGTCGATGTTACGGCGGGGGTATAGCCCTGCACAGCATTTCGAGCGAGGGACGAGGTAGGGAGGCGTGGTGCTTTGGGATCAGTGGGGAATTGGAGATTCGACGTGGCTACTTTCTCAGCCATGCGAGGGGTTAGCATCCGCGGTGATGTCAGGCGAATATCACGAGGTGATAATTGGCGCATGACTACAATCAGTATTCGTTTGCAATGAAGCCAAGGTGACAACTCACTCCTCTCCAAATCATCCAGCTGCTCACTCATGACCATCGCGCTTCCGCGCTTATCGTCCGCATCTCTTCCTCTACCCGCCAGAAGCTTGTCCAGCGCGATCGGACTCGCGAGTACATCCTCTTCTTCCCCCTCGAAGATCTCAACCCCACTGGCCGCCCTCTCGTGCAGGGTGATTTCAGGCACTCGAACCTCCTCCCCACTCCCTCGACTACTTCCACTCCCGAACGACCTGTCCGCCTCCAGGTCGCCAAAGCTTCCCGCCGTTGAGCGCATTCCTCCCCTACTCGCTGCGCGCTGAACGCTCAGTCTTCGCCCTTCCGCCCTGGACCTAATTGGAAGGAATGCAGCATCCCTTGCAATTTGCTCATCATGATCATTCAGAGTTGTCTCCCCTGACGAGCCAAAGTCGAAACCGTCCGAATCTCTCAGTGCCTGAGTACGGGATTGCGTCTGACGCAGTAGTGCTGGACTGGAGGCAAGGTGTCGGGGTAGACGTAATGGCCGGATCCCACTCTCAGATGAGGTGGAAGATTTGCGATATCGCCCGCTTCGCCTGTATTCGGGGAACCAGGTTGCGAGATCCGAATCCAAGTCAAATTCGATCGTCCCGATGATAGGATTTGGACTGGGTATTGCAGTGAGGGGCGGTGTAGGAGGAAAGTGCGACGTTGATGGAAGAATAGGGGCAGATACGGGTGGATCGCTGGAGAAGGCGGGTCGCAACCGATTGTTCTGTATTGATCGAGCAAGTTCGAGCTTCTTCTCGACGAGTGATAAAGGTGAGAGGGGAAAGGAGATGTCCCGACCGAGAGGACCTGAGGATTTGACCGGTGTGTCGGATGGAGTAATGGGTCTGCTCGGAGTGCCGGAAAGGTGGGCACTGAAAAGCGTTGACCAGGATTGTGCAGATATCTGCGGTCCGGCGGGATCATCCGAGGAGAACGACGCAGCGCTGCTTGCACTCGAAAGGGTGTTCGAGCCCATGTAAATTTGTAGCCCAGTCGTGTTCGGCAGCCCGAATTCTCGGGCAATGGCCGTCAACATCCCGGCGAGTGTCGGTTGCAGGGGAATAAGTCTGCCTCGCTTCCATTTGCGCGTCCGCTTATCCGCCTCATCGCCAGATATTGACTTCAGAGATAGGAGGGATAAGGGAGGAATGACAGTAAGGAGGAACGGGGATGGTCGGATCGGGGGATCGAGGCGGAGTCGGGAGGGTCCAGCTGAAGGGGAGGAGGTTGAGCTTGGAGACGGGGGCGGTAGGGAAGGTACGACGATGCCGAATGATTGGGCAATGCGAGACAGCTGGCGAGGGGATAATGGCTTCTTGGGCGGAGCGTAATTCCTCCCCGACCTGTCTGCTTCGAGATCCCTCTCCGTCTGGAATGTGAATTCCGGCACAGCCTTCCCTTTCCCCTTCTTGTCAACATATCCCTGATTCCAGCTGTCCGACTTCCAGCTGTCCGACTGTGGAAAGTTCGAGGCGATACTGCGCGAAGACGAAACAGTCGGCTGGCGCGAGTAGATAGATGGTATGGAGCTGTCGTAAACAGAGGCCGAAGATGGAGGGGTAGACAGGGGAGATCGGGATATGGGCAATGATGGCCAAGCGAGTAGTGGCGATGTTATTGTAGGCGCAGTAGAGCCGTAAGATGGCAGCGACATTGTGGCTGCTCCCGAATCGCCATTAGCCTGGGAGTCAGCCATGATGGGCACTGGAAAGCGAAGCTTACCGTAGAGACTTTCGGTCAATTCCTAGCGGGCGTGCCCCTCCCCGACGTCCTTTGGCGTATCGTTTGTATCTGCCGAACCTAGCGACTAAAGGATGGTCGTTTCGCAGAGTAGAAATCGATGCCTGCAGATGCACTGCCGTATGTCCTCTACTACTGTAACTACTGTTGCTGAATGGTCTTGAGTGAACAGCCCGCCCTGAATTGAAGATCTGGACGCGTCGACGCGTCGAGCGAAATTTTCGATCACCGTACCGGGTTACCGGCTGTCGTCCCACAGCCCACAATGGTCGAGTCGATCGGTGCTTCACAGCGCGTGTAGTGAGCGGTGTTGGCGTGGGGATGGGTAGCGAAGACATCCATGCATCTGCTCATCTGCAACATCCAGGCGTTGTTGTCGCTCTTTGTGTCGATAATTACCCCTTGTGGTAATTTCACTACTGTAGCTTGTGACAGACAGGCACAGCCCGCGTTTCAAGTTCACTTTCGATTCTCACGCTCAACCATCTTCATCTTGTTTCGGTTGGGAGGTTGACGCCATGATCACCCTCAGGAGCAACCGCACAGTCCTTTTCGGATTCCTCGCTGTCGTTCTTACCACTCTGTACTTTTTCTACCCCTCAGATCACTTCCGATCGCCCCACACCCCACTAGATCCGTACGGCACGTATGAAGCCGGCGGGATCGACTCGGACCACTGGCACGAGGCAGTCCTGCCAAAATTCGAAAACGAAAAGACGAGAGGAGATGGAGATGTCTGCACGGATGCGGATTGCCAAGCTGCCGCACCGCATAAGGCGGAGCCCAAGCCAAAGGCGAGACCATTACAACATGGCAATGATCTGAAGAAGGGAGTGGAGGCAGCGCTGGCCGCGCCCAAGAAGCAGTCTTCGGAGGCGGAGAAGGCGATATTAGAACCAATCCTGAAGGGAGGGGTTATAATGCCAAAGATGGAAAACGCTACGGCAAAGTGAGTCGTGCTGAAGAAACCGGAAATTGTGGCTAAATTTTCAGAGCTGAGCTTGGACGGTCGGCATGGCGCGTGCTACACCTGATGACTCTCCGATATCCCGAGGTGTGTCTCTCTTTGATTCAGGATCGGTGGAGCTGACGAATAGTTACCCACAGCGGATGACCGCACGGCTCTCAAATCCTACTTCCACCTCTTTGCTCGGCTCTACCCATGCGGCGAATGCGCCGAGGAATTCCAGAGTCTTCTAAAGCAGTACCCACCACAGGTGTGTAATTCCTCTCGATATCTGATCGAGCTGACGGCCAGACGTCGAGTCGGAAAACTGCATCGATGTGGCTATGTAGCGTTCACAACATCATCAATGAGCGGCTCGGCAAGGAAGAATTTGACTGCCTTACGCTCAACGATGTCTACGATTGTGGATGCGGGCCAGAAGGCGACGAGTCCAAAGACAAATCTGCGGATGGCGCTAAAAAGGTGACGGACAAGGTGGCGGCGGTCAAAGACACAGGCGTCGACACCGTCAAAGAACCCACGGATAAGGCTGCAGCCAACGATGCCGATGCGGCAGAAGGCGCAGCGGAACTCACAAATGACCCTGTACCGGTCGATATGAGGCCAGGCGCAACTTTGGATCAGTCTTTGGCGGAGAAAGTCAAAGAGGCTTTCGCGGACGGTCCAGCGAAAACCGACGACAAGCCGAAGATGAAGAAACCATTCGGCGGTATGCTCGTTAAGGAGAAGGCGAAGGACGGATTACATGCAGCGGCGGGGGCAGCAGCGGTTCTGGGTACGGAGGACGATAAGAAAGTGGAACCGGAGGTGGACGCCGGGAGGAAGAAGAAGCCGGAAATAGCAAAAATCGCCAAGCCCACGAAGGAGGAAGTCGTCGACGAGGAAGAGAAGGCTGTTGAGGATGAGCAGGAGAAGGCGCTGTTGGCAGGTGATGAGGAAGAGTTGGTGATGACAGAGTTGTCAGGAGAACATGAGGAGGCTGAGGAGGATGATTCGGGTTTATTCGAGGACAAGGGGTTCGGGGACGGCATAGATGAGGAGATTTAGCTGTATGTCTTTCACGATAGCAGGATACATTGTACTGTATGAAGGATCTCTTGCCGAAAACCAGTATGACACTTTGCATACCGGTCATGAAAGAGGTGCTCCTGAGCTTCTGATCGCTGGCCAAGGCGCAGCCCTCCCCCACTCTCCCCCACTCGGCGAGTGCCGAAGCTCAACTCTAGCTTGCGCTCCGTATTGCCTGTTCGTCACTTGCACCTCTTCATCATGCTCCCATCCGCATATACGAGACTTGTTGACCCGCGACGAACCATTCTGCTCATATGTGACGTCCAGGCGAAATTCCGTGGGTTTGGCTGCGGGGGTCTTTCCACTTCGCGTTCACGGGACTGAGCGCTGATTGCTCAGGAGCTCACACCTATGGTTTCTCAGAAATGTGCCATGCCATCCACAAGATGACGAAGGCCGCTGCGGTGAGCGTGTAGACCATGAGGTATATGGAACTGCCTGACCAAGCGGAGATATTGGATATGCCAGTCATGGCAACCGAGCAGAACCCCGCAGGTAAATTCTCTGCTTGTCGTGAGGGTTGTCGCATAGCTAAAGGATGTAGCCCTAGGCGAGACCGTCTCAGAAGTCGGGCTGAAGGAGCTACCGCCTGATCTGCTCCTAGGTGTGCATCCGAAAACCAAGGCAAGTCCCGCAATGAGTGTCTCATCTTGAGCTAAGTCAAACACAGTTCTCAATGTGTATCCCGCCTATCGTGACGAGGATGAAGCAGGATTGCATAGATACAGCGATAGTAGTTGGAATCGAAGTGAGTCCTATCCCGCATAGACCTCGCTGATGTCTCAGTCACATATATGCGTCTTACAGTCAACCCTTGACTTCTTAGCGGCTGATATCCGCGTCTTCGTCCTCGCAGATGCTGTCTCCTCGGTTCATCAACAGGAGATACCCATCGCGTTGGAGGTGATGAAGCAGGCCGGAGCGATAGTGACGACGACAGAAAGCATCATGTTCCGCCTGATGCGTGAGTTGTTCTCTGGGATTGGCTGATTAGAAGGCGATGCGTCGGATCCCAAATTCAAGCCATTCGTCCAGATGGTGAAAGAGGAGAAGGCAAATGGGAATACAGAACGGACACTGGCAACCTTGACCCCCGGCGCGAAGCTATGAGAGTGAGGGGTGCATCTGTTCATGCGCAATCGCCTCGAGCGTTGTTTAGTATGTGTCTCCGTATGACCATCTCGATCCTACCTACAGCTCATCATGCTCCACCGCACCGCCCGGCGCTCCCATGCTCTTCTTCATCTCGCTCCAATCTGGGAACTCCGCCCCCTCTGGTGGCATCTCCCCTGCCATGCTCATGATATCATTCATATCCACCCCTTCCTCTCCTTCAGCAAGCGGTTCTTGGGCCGTAGGCGGTGCGGGTCGGACTTTCATCTGCGTCTTGGCCGACAGGGACACACCGAGACTGCGACGAAGGAGAGCTTCTACCCGCTCAAAGTATCTGCTCTTAGCTCGGCTCAATAGTAGACTTACGTAGTGGGATCAGCAACTGTGAAGCCGCTCCTGACCATAGTCGTATCCACCAACACCTTGACGGTCTCCCTAAGCTCAACAACCTCCGCATCGTCCTCAACGTCCGTTTCGGCATCTTCGTCCTTGTCTGCGCCAAGCTCTAGATCCAAAACCCGCTCGAGAAGACCTTCAATCAATGGTGATTTCGGGTTGATTTCGAGATTCTTCGGTAGGTTCTTCATCATTTTGAACATGGGATCATTCTCCGCGTCCGCTTGGGCAGACATGATTTTGGCCATGTTGGCCGACCAGCCGAAAGAGTCGACAACGATCGTGCAGGGTGAGGTAACGAGGCGGTTGGTTAGGATGACTGCTGTCAGTCGGCTTCAGGAATTTTGCTCACCATCACTGATATCGCCCTTTAATTCCTTCTTGAGCCAATCGATCAGAGGAGCGAATGCAATCTTTTGCGCTTCGAGCTCTTTTCGCTCCGCCTCATCCTCATCTTCGTCCCCGTACTTCAGCCCCTTCTTGGACACATCCTGTGTTTTCATTCCCCTAGTTGTCAGCTTTGCGCAGTCAAAGAGTGGGTAAGAGCTCACATGAACATATCCAAAGCGCCCATCATCGGCTCATCCGACGGAAGACTAAGAAGTAGAACCTCGTAGCCTCTTGCCTTGAGCTTCTCGACAAAGGGAGACCGCTTGAGATCTTCGGCTCGTTCGCCTACACCAGCCATGAAGTAGATCTGAGGTCAGCTATGAAGCAGTGAGAAGCGCACTTGTTTCTGGCCCTCTTTCCTATTCTCAACATACTGCCAGATCAGCTAGGTCCATTTCATACAGCTCACCTCCTCCAGCGAAGTGAAGTCACTCCGGGTGCTTTCGAATCGCAGCAACTTTGCAATCTTGACTTTATCCTTCTTGCTCTCCAACATCCCGATACGAAGAGCATTGCCGTACAGCTTCGATACCTCTTGATAGACTTTGTCCTCCGCGGCGAGACGCGTGAATAGGTCGATAGCTTTCCTGACGAGGATGCGTTGAAGTTGCGAGAGGAACTTGGTGGATTGAAGGGTTTCGCGAGAAACATTGAGAGGTAAATCATCGGCTGATGTCTTAGCACGAGGCAGCGCTCTAAGTATAGGACTTACCATCAACGGTGACCTTCAAGAAGCTCAACCACCTAGGCATGTATTCTTCTCCCAAGTCATCCGTGATGAAGACCCGCTTGACCATCAATCGAACATTGTTGATACCGCTAGTCATCTTCGACCAGAAGTCTTGAGGGAGCTTGGAAGGAATGTACATGATTGCGCGATATGAAACGCCGGCACCGGTATCACCCTGTCCGCATCAGCTCTGGCAGAAAAGGTACTCACCTTGAAGTGTGCCCAACCGAGAGTGTCGGCTGATGGATCCTTAGCGACCGCTTTGTAGAATTGACGATATTCATCTTCGTCCACCTCTTTGGGGTCCCTATACGTCAGCTCGCCTTATGTACTGTCTTACCTCATCCAAATTGGCGCTTTATCATTGACCTGCACCCACTCCTCCTCCACCTTAGTCTCAAATTCCTCCTCCTTCGGCGTCTGCTCGTCCTTGTCCGCATCGTCGTTGAGCTCATCTGGGTCTCCCTCAGAAACTGGAGATTGCGGAGCAGGGACGGGTACTTTGGTCGTTTTGCGTTCCATAATGTAGATGGGGAAGGTGGTCGCGAATTGAGAGTGCTTGTCGCTGTAATGTCAGCTGGGACTTAGGCTCCACAACTCACATCAAAGCCTTTAGGCGGTTGACAGATAACCATTCCTGCTCTTCTTCCTGGATGTCGAGAACAATCTCCGTCCCCCTGCCCAGAGTATTACCCCGTGGATCAGGGAATATATCGAACGAGTCGCCAGATGAAGTAGATACGAAGGTGTGTTGCTCAGGGTTGGGATTTGACGATGAAGCTGGTGGGAGAGATGAAACGCGGACAGTAGGAGCAACCAAGAAGCTTGTGAATCAGCTCTGGGCTCTGTGTAATGACGTACCAGGAGTAAAAGCCAAGACCGAACTGTCCAATAAGATTCCCATCGGCCCCACCACCCTCTTCAGCCTTCTTCAAAAACTCATTGGTACCCGACCGAGCTATTGTGCCCAAATTCCGAGCCAGCTCGTCTTTGGTCATTCCAATACCCGTATCTTCTCATCAGCCGTGTATTATCTGTGCTCACCTCTCACGACGATCTGTCCAGTCTTGCCGCCCTCATCTAGCCTAACTTCAATAGTCACATTCGCCTCGCCGGACCGCATCACATCTCGGTCAGTCAGAGCTGTGAGACGAAGCTTCTCCAACGCGTCATTCGCGTTCGATAGGAGTTCTCGAAGGAACACATCCTTGTGCGAGTAGAGAGAGTGGATGACCAGTGATCGAAGACGCGTGATATCAGACTGAGTTGTAAGTGGGTAAAGTGGGGCGAGACTCCACGTCGACAAGGACGTACCTCGTACTTGTAGGTCTGAGACGCTGTCTCGTCTGCCAACGTCGACATGAATGTGCTAGCCAGCGTTGCACTGAGAGCCAAGAGGCGTGTCAACTTCATCGTGTCTGCAGTTTGCTGGATGAGGATAAGTAAAGAGGGGAATTCTGGCGGACCACGTCACATTCCTTGAGGACCTTATTGCCTATTACGTATGGCTCCCAATGATTAATGCCAAAGCCTCATTTTGCATGATAAAATGATTGGTGTCGCTTGAGTAGTTGCTGAGGCGCTGACAGAATACACTCTGCGTTCACACATTTCCGCATACAGTGATGCTAGAGAGCCTCTTGATCGGACAAACTAGAACAAAAAGTGGGTACAAAAATACAAAAAGAGCCAAAAAGGTGCAAAATTGAAGGCGACAGGAATCGAACCTGCAACCGTTCGATCGATTACATTGGAATCGAAAGCGCTACCATTACGCCACGCCTCCAGGTCATGGTGGCCTCATCGGCGATGCTATATAAGCAGGTCTAGCCTGGATCGGGTGCGGTAGGATCCGTTTCTCGTCCAAAGCGCTAACCATGTATAGTTCCGTTTTCTACTATACAGCTAATTGGTATGAGCCTATGAGGTACATCAGCTGGGACTCTCTGATTATATTGTCAACCTTCGCGGCTCGCGAGTGCCGCCAACGCCATACTCAGTGAGAGCCTTCACAGTATTTACAGTATTTACACTAATCACACTCTAACTCCACAGTCCATCAAATATTCTGAATTCACAGCCCTAAATTGTCTATCTACAATGATGATATCCTGAAAGACTAGTCTCTAGCTATGCACAGTAACCAAGCAGTCCCGGAAAACTCCAACCTCAAGCCGCTAGAAGACTGCAAACCCCAAATCTGTGCCGCCTCCAGCAGGATTCTCATCCTTCTCACATGACCCAACCCTGCCGTCTGTCTTGCTCCTCACGCGCCTCAGTCATTGCCTTGTACGGTGCGTAGCGCCGCTCGCACACGTGCTCCGCCCATGCATCCAGGTCTGAAGGCTTCGTCTTGGAGTTCTTGCGCTCCCAAGCTGTCTTTGCGATCACGCTTTGCAGATCCTCGTTGTCGACGTCGACTGACCCGTCGGTACTAGGAGCTATGAGCAAGTGGGATTGGTGGATCAGAGGGAGAGCCGCTAGTCGGAAACTGCTGGCGGCGCCGAGTCTTCTGGCTTCTGAGGGGCCCTCAAGGGACTTGAGCATGGCAGAAACCGTCGCCTCGGGGTCGGGGAACAAGTGTGGGTCCCGGTCCGGTATGGTCTTCAAGCGTAAGAGATCCGCTGTACTGCTCAGCGCGGTGACCATGGTCAACGCGGCCATAGCAGATTTGTCGGGTGGCGGCCATGCATAGCCCCGAATGAAGTGCTCTTGATACACATCGCATGACTTCTGGTAGAGCCAATCATCACAGTCTCTGCAGATTTTGCTGAGCCATGTCCCGTCCTTTGCGCTTGTTCCGTCACTTCCCGAACCGATTCTCGGAGCAATGTATTGCCCAGCCGCCTCGGCAATGCTGCCCGCCCCGTCGAAGGTCAGAGCCGGAAAGATGGTCTTGAGAGCGATTATGCGAGAATTCGCGTGGTCGTGCCATCTCATCCGCTGGTTTGCCTGCTTCATGTCCTCGCCTCCCCAGAGTTCGGTCTGACCTGAGGCTTTCAATAACATCTCCCGCAATTTGGTTTCCGTTTGCAATGTGTCGCGACCGGGAAAGAGTTCCACCAGTGTATCCCGTATCTTTGTGCTGCTCATGGATCTGACGCTCTGGGCCAGAAGCTCGAGGTTTCCTGGCCACAGATCGAGGCGAACCTCCCCTTCATAATCGAAGGGCAGATCTACCACCGGAGGTAGTTGGCTTGCACTCAGCGTGGGATGATCAAGGAAAGGTGAGTCAGTGTAATCCCCAATGTAGGGATCATCCGGCACCAGGGGTACTTGAACTTCAACCTGCGCGGCTCCATCTATCATCCGCTGGAAGATGACTTGACGCCGCTCATCCTCGACGGGTGTCTGCAGCGGGATCCGTGTGGAGGGTTCTGCAGACCCGCTGGGATACGGCAGATATCGACCTGGCCGAGTATCGGTGTTCGGAATATCGTGCTGTCGCCCCTTCTTGTTGTCATCTCGAGGCATTGTGTTGATTGGAATTTGGGAGATAAGGGGTTCGTCACGGGCAGAAGTGTGATGTCAAGACGATGAAGCTGAATCCCCACCGGGGACGAATACTACATACACGGTCTGCACCTGGCTGCTCGAGGAGAACGTGTCAAAGGAACTTCGGTCACCCTGACGATCCATTGACGCCGACGCCCCTTTTTTGGGTGCTGATCGCTGCCTCTTGTCTGATGTTTCAGCATGCGGCGTTACATCACTGTGGCGGATGGTTGAGGGCTATCTGCCGCTGCATGCGCCGAATCGCCGCTTGATGTTGTTAACGATGCTTCGTATACGAAGCATTTGAATTTTGTAATTTGAAGTCTTGAAGTATTGATGTAATGAGATGAAATGGCAGGACTCTAATTCGATTCTAATTCTTCGAAGTATGGCGCGACCGACCGTGGTTTAGTTTTTGCATGTAGAGTTACTGTTTGTCTGTAAGCTGTCGGACATCTAGCAACGACATCTAGCAACGACGTCAGAGCAGTCAGAAGAGGAGGTCGCAGGGCCAAAATCAGCACCGACATTGACACTGCGTTTACGACACTCACCCTTCGCCGTGACCGCCGATACAACGCACATCGCCCCTGAGACCAGCTGCGGCGAAAAGTTCAGCAGTCATGGTAGGATCGCCACATAGATTGACCCGCTGATGACCATTATATTCCCCGAAAATGCTCACTTGAAATCGTGAGCATCAATCAGATACACTACCCCAAAACAGCTTGTCACTGTTCATCCACGCGGCCTCCGCAACCTCCTCCACACTCAGCCCCTTCACCTTCGCCACCAACTCCGCTATCACCGCAACGTCTGCAGGCTCCATCCGGCCCTTCACACCTTGGCCTTCTTGCCACTTGTCCGCTTTGTTCACTCGAGGGATGTAGATTGGGGATGAATTGGGCGGTAGGAAGGGATGTGAGGCATGAGATGAGGTTATGCTGCACCATGGAGCGTCTGCGCGGTATCAGTACCACTAAGCTGAAGGTAAAGCGAAGTACGTACCCGTCTCCAATAGGATACGATCCAGAGGGATAGTTTTGACTGTCTCAAGATTATCAGGTGTCTTGAGGGAACATCCGTTCAGTCCAATGTAAAGGCCCATATCGACCTACACCCATCAGCTTGAAGATTGGTATCACATCCTGCCCGAAAAGCTCACCAGCTCCGAAACCTCATCCTTGGTTCCAGTGAAGCTATGGACGACCCCACCAACCCAATCCTTCGCCTCATCTGTCCCTCCACAGGCAAACGGGCTGACCCATCCCGCCTCCCTCATCGCAGCCATCGAATCCATATGTGACTCGGACGTCCGTGAATGTAAGAACATAGGTAGGCGGAATCGTTTCGAAAGCTGGAGTAGACGTGGTAGATGTCGAAGCTGGGTTTCTCGAGGCGACCAATTCAGTCTATCATAATCTGGATCAGCTCGACTTGTTTGCCCACATACCTAGTCCAATCTCGCCAACAGATATGATCCGTTTCGACCCTCCCTCTCCTCTATCAGCCTCAATGAGCTGCTCTAGCTCCTTAAAGTACGCATCTATCCCTTGGGGATGTTTATCAATCTCCGAAGTTGAAGTTGGGTGGACTCCCGCTGTGCAGTGCAAATCTGCTCCATTAACCCCAACCCCTGTATAGTAGACATGAGCATGACTGACCATACCTCTTGGCCATCTCCAGAGCATTTCTACTCTCACTCAGACTCGTGCCAGTGATCAACATCCTGGTGACCCCTTTACTTCTGGCTCGATCAAGGACAGCCTCGAGATCGGGAATGTGCCGTTTCTTGCCGTGGTAGATGCCTTGAAACATCGGATCGGTCAGGTTGACGGCTATATCTGCGTATTTTGACATTCTGCGTAAGAGCATATGTGATTCAGAGGTACATGGCAATCGAGCGACCTTCGCTTGGTAGCGAGCTGGATTGGCGCATCGACTTGGAGCCCCGCATTCCTCTCGCAGAGCTGCCTGCTGCTGCCCATGGACACGCTCTAAGCCCAACGTCAAGTACCAATCTGCCATGGTCTGATGCATAATGTTCTTCCCCTGTTCATCTCCAACTAGGGAGTCGCACGTCCCATGTACCTGGGGTACAACGAACACTCCCTGACCGTGTACCTCTTGAGGAACCAAGCGAGAAGACGCTGAGGTATCAGCTCAGTTCTACGGGTGGACAAACTCACCTCAACACCCAACCCATAACCTCCATGCTCTGTAGTCCCATACTTCCTCTGATCCGAGAACCAGTAATACGGCTCATGCGGAATCCCACTTCTCTTGTAACCCGCCATCAATTCCTCCAAATCGCTGATCCTCATACTACCCCCAACGACCTCTCCAACACCCGGAACGAGCACGTCGACACTCTCAGTGAAGTCGGGCGCGTCCGCGATAGTCTTCATGTAGAATGACTTCAGGATTTTGGGGAAGTTGATGAGCATGATGGGACGGTTGATTTGATCCGTCATTTTCCTTTCGGCAGCTTCGGCAATATCGTCTCCGATGACATGGTCCGATCCGTCTTCCTTTGTAATGCCGTGCTCGTTGAGGTAGGTGATTGCATCTCGGTAGTCGAGACGCATGAAGGGTCGGGAAGGGGGAACGAAGTCTGGGTTGAGAGTTTTGATGATTTCAGATGACACCGGGTCGGTCAGGAGGGTGTCGACGACGTCGCAGATCTGACATTAGCCAAAGTCTTGAATAGAGGCTCACCAAGTCTTCGAGATGATCTAGCAGATCTTTGAATTCGATAAAGACAAGCTCAGCTTCGAGATGGGTGTATTCGGACAAATGCCTGACGTCAGCCCGGCCTGAGCTCAACTCACCTTCTGGTCAAACTCTTCTCCGCTCTGAAGCTCTCCTGAATACAATAAACATCTCCCAGACTCGGAAGCACAGTCTCCAAGTATAGCTGACTGGACTGGGTGAGATATGCCTTGGCGCCGTAGTATTCGAACTCGAACAGTGTGGACCCGCCCTCGACCGAGGTCTGGACCATACAAGGAGGGGTGACTTCGGTGATGCGACGCTTGTGGAAAGACTCGCGGAATGCGCGCAGGAGCATAGCGCGGAATCGCATGACGGAAGTGGCGGTTTCGCCTCGCAGTTCGAGATGGCGCAGATCGGCTCGGATGGAGGGTTCGGTGTCCTGTTGTCAGCCACCACTCTACTTTACACTCACTGCTCGTAATCTGCCCTCGAAAGAATCTTCTCCACCTGGAGCCTTCCCGACCAATTTCCACCAATCAACAATCACCTCAACGCCACCCGGCGCGCTCTGGCCCTCCTTGACCTTCTCGACCGTCCCGCAGAGCTCGATGGTAGATTCAATGGTAAGATCCAACGCATCGACAGTCTTGATGCAGTCGCCGGAGAGGATGCACTGGACGAAACCCGTGCCGTCTCGGAGCACAACAAAGAAGTTGGTCTTTTGTGGTCGTAGCCGATGGACCCAACCTTGTAGGCGGACGCGGGTGTTGGTGAGCTCTGGAACGGCGTGGATTTTGGTCTATCGTCAGCAATGATTTCAGCTTGACAAACCTTCTTGGCTGCGCCCTTGCTGGCATCATCGACGAGGACAACTGCACTGGCCTCCTCGCGCTTCTTCCTATCTCTCTCCTCGGCATCCTTCTTCTCCTTGGCTATCCGCTCACCCTCCTGAGCAGCTTTGGCCTCCTTCTTCCGCCACCCCTCAATGCCCTTCACGAGCTTCTTTCGCGCCGAAGTACCAATCTCGACGTACTCGTTGCGCTCAACCGAGTCGGCCTTGCGCACAAGGAAAGTCGCGGCTTTGGTGGGGTCGGCATCGGTAGATGTGGAGGGGGAGAGTGACTGGTACGCCTTCACAGCGGTCTGGAAAGGGGAGAGCTCAGCGCCAGTGCCAGTCTCATCGGATCCGGCTTTCTCGTCAATGTACAGCTTGGGCAAGCCTGGTGATGAGCAGAGGTTCGTTGAGGCGATATAGATTGCAAAGACGTACCAGAGCCATCTGACGCGACTTCGCCCTTGCCGCTGATGTTGAGGGTCTCAGCAACGGTAGAGGCGAGCTTGGACGCTGCGTCCTGAGCCTGTTGGACTATGGTGGGCTGGGTGGTGTCGGACATTTCGGGTCTAAATGTGATGTGACTTTCGAATGAGTGGATGAAATTCCGCGCTTTTTATGCCTATCTGTAGGGATCTTTGTGCTCCCTCTGACTCGACTCAATCTATATGGACGATGTGGATGTAGAAAGGGATGTGCTATCTGAAAGTTTCGTCGACTCGGGAAATTGTGAAACGCAGGGGTGACCGCGATAAGCTGATAAGGGTATCAAGAGGTAACTACACGTCATGCTACATTCCTCATTGGTCTGATCCTCTCCTGCAAGGGTACTAGTACTATTACCAGAGTGCTTTGACCTCTCCATGATCAGTCTACTCCAGTCCACCTACGAGTGCCACACTGCCTGTGAGTTTTGGGGAAGCTGAGGTCAAAGAATGGGCGGGTAATACCGCAACAGCGATTCCGTGCCAGGGCGAGCGGCCTATGTCCCTGGACGCCAGGCTTGACTCTCGGATACCGCTTCTGCTTTATGATCCTGAGGTCTTGCAGCGGACTCATAGATGATCACGCCCGGTCTTTGTGGCAGCTGAAGGATTAGCAGCTTTCCGATAAGCAGCAACCCGGATTTGCAGTTTCAAGCCGCAGAAAACGACGTACTGGTTTGAAAGATCCTCTCAGACCGATGTAGTACACCCTGGAGGTATCCTCGTCTCCTTCCGACATGTTACCGGGGAAGTACAGTGTCAGTGAAGCGACACTCGCGAATTTTGCAGCTCTAAATCAATGTCAGAAATCTCCTTTCCTCCAGTCCACACATCTCGGACTGCAAGATTATGAAGACGGGCCTCACTTGACTTGGTACTCCACACCTTCGCGTGCCTCCACCATCTGCAAGACCTGCGTGGCCGCACGGTCTGTATCGCCAAAGTCCATTCCTGGCGCATCGCGATACTGCCCAATCAGCCAAAGCAGAAGTATGCCAAGTGTCGTGATAAGACCTACTATGTGCACCTCTCGCGGTGTACTTCCCTCGGGCCCTGCTTTTATCGTTATTGACCGCAATGATACCGAAGCTGTAAAGGGTACTGTGTCATCAATAAGCTGTGAGCAGTCGAAGTAAGCTTGAGAACGTACTCTTGATGATCAAGGAGTCGTCCGTGTCTGATTCGCAGAACTGGAAAATCAGCATATGGTCGAGTCTTTCAGATCATTGCAGTCAGTTTTCACCTACTCTCGTCTCATCCTCCCGCTCTTCCCAAGCTCTGTAAGATTAGCTGCATCCTAAGCCAACAAAGTATTGAGCATCCGAGTTGTGGATGATGAAATACCTACTTGATGACCTTCTGCCCAGCCTCTCCACCTCCCACAACATTCAAAGCAGCCACATTAGGCAGATCGACATGATTGAACAGCGAGTCTTGAGGTCCAGAACCGAGAGGGATGTCGTGGTCATGTCCCTCGTGGCCGTGATCGCCATGACCGTGCCCGTGTCCGCCGCTTCCGTGCGTGTGATCGTGTGCTTCCGACGAGCAGTTCATAGTGAGCGATAATGACAGCCCCAGTAATGATATCAAGTACGCCTAGTAGTCGGAGCGTGTCTGTGATGATGAAAGGTGGCAGCGACGAGCGTGCTGGAAGCCAGAAGTAAGGTTCGAGATGAAACACACTGTCCGTGCGCCGTCCTCGGTCTGCCGGTTTTCGCCGAGAGTGGCGCCATGGGGGAGGTCCAAGCTGCCACACACAGCACAAAAGACAAAGGGTGCAACAGCGAGACTCGCTCGTCCCTACTTGGTGAGAGCAGTGACAGATACGGGGCCGAGTTTCAACTCTCAAAGTTGAATGGATTTCACGATATCTGACACAAGAGTCTGCTCGTGCCTCTCAGAGAGAAGCAACTTCGCCATGCCCCTGCTTCTTAATGTGCGAAGCAATGCGTATGCTTCCTCCGTGGAGTCCACCTGGACACTTGGAGTTTCACTCTTCGCTGGCGAAAGGATGATGGTGACCAAGGCGTAGGATTGGATGCAAGCACTACGTCGGAAGCACATATATAGCCTCCAGTGTCCACTGTACTTGATAACACATATGGCCCCCTCTAGCTAATCCGATCAACGTCGTACTCCCTCCAACGATATAAGGCCGATTTCAACGCCACCCAAGCTTTCTTGGTCCAGCAACACCAACCTATCGCCCACATCAAGTATCCTTTCAGCACCAGTAGCCCTCGTCGAATCTAACGAGCTTCGATCGGCATGGACGTTGATGATTTTCCCAGCGGCGTCGATGATCAGCAGCCTGAGCCCTCATGGCAAGACACCTGCTCATACGATGGAGTTACAGAAAAGTGTCATCCACTGCCTGAGTATCATCAGCCAACAGAAAATCTCGACACTTGTGTCTGCGGGTACACTTTTGGTGATTCCCAGTGGTTCGATAACCCACACTGCCCGTACACTGCCTCGCAGGTGCACGAGCCTGGCGTTCCCATGGTCCAGAACCTCGATGGAGCAATCGTCACCTTCTCGCAGCGATTCGAGACGCCCAGCCTGTATGAGCAGCCTCCCCACCCTCCAGAGACACATCCCGTTGACGTTGAACCTCACCCGCTGTTTGACCTGTACACCGCATTTCCCAGTGACATGTCTGGGCAGTCTGCAGGTAAGTCTCCGATGCTGAAGCCTGGATCGCCGATTCCGTGTGGCCCGGTATTGTGACTGACCGTCGTAGATACCAAGCCTTCCGACCTGCACTCTAGTGCGCCAAATACGCAAGGCGATCGCTGTGCGCCCGGGGCACACAACCTCATCTTTGACCGAAGCGTGACTCGCAGTTCAACCAAGAAAGAGACAGACTCTGCGAGAATCAAAACGATGCGGGCGATGCAGGAAGCTGGGGAGTCTCGGGCGAACCGCACAAAACTCATCACCTGTCGAAACTGTAAATGGAGCGTTTTCCCGATGGGAGGTTTTGATCGGAAGACATGCGAAGAGACGCGCGTCACCGGCCGCGAGCTTGAGGGGTTCAGTGAGGGGCGTGTCAGCAGGTCTGGGAAGCCGAAGAAAGGCGTTTATCGGCCACACACAGCCAAGCTATTGAGGGAGACGACCATGGACACGCGGGGAACGGTCACGGACACCCAGATGCCGCCCGTTACTGGGTTGGTCTTCCAGTGCGTGGACTGCCTGGCGGAGACCAAGCCGATGGGACTCACGATCAGTCCGTCCGAAAGGGAGTGGTTTCTAAAGGCTGAGAAGCCCACGATCCCGCTTCATTGGAGGAATGGTAAGGATGCGACGGTGAAGCTAGAGGAGAGCACGGATGGCACTAGTGCTGGGTGATCGGGTTTTCGATACATGGCTGGATAGTCTATTACCAATGAGATGTACGGGTTGTTGGATTCGCATGTGGCGACCGAAGTTGCAGACATACAATGTCCATTGGGCCATCGCGTTAAGCCTCCTAACCCCGTCAGCGAGCCACACCTCGATACCGCCCTGGAAACTCACCTCTGACATTCACGCCAAACCCTTCCCCAATTTCTGAAAGCAACTTTCTCTACATCTTTCACCTTCAATGCTCTCGCACCATCCGATCGACCGGACAATTCGGAATCAGCCCATCAATTCGGACCTGCCCCTGTATCTCACCCTGCCCACCCGACCCCGCCACCTGGACAGGCAGAAACTTCTTCGTATGGTTCAAGAGTGAGTCAGCTCGATCCTACCCCTTCGTGTTTCCTGCAGCAGTTTCCTGTAGCTGGTTGACATCAGATCATGTATCGCAAGGCGGTTTATGATGTTCCGACTGGAGGAGCGGAAAAGTCGATCCGGGTGCTTGTGACCATTCTCAAAACTGTGTCAGAACATGCGTGAATCATGCTGATCTGCTTCAGAGGTGTGTCCAAGTGCCAGTGGGGGAAAAAAGAGGATCCGTATTGATGAAGAGCAGTGTGTACATGGTCCCATAATCTCCTATACTCGATACATTCCTATGAACATCAGCAGCCGCCCCATTCTTTTGCAACACTCATCAGTCGAAGTAAGCAGAACGATGAGCACCGATGAGACTGACCTTGATACTTCAGCTCCGTTCACCCCTTAGCCAGCGCTCGTCCATACCGCCTCCTTTCATAGTGCCGGAATGAGCATCGAGCCCAAACCCGATCGCACGAATATGACGCCTAGAAGGAACATCCCAGACGCTTTAAGGATGCTATAGTGCATCAGCACAGATCCTCACTGCTTTGCCTCCCCACCCAGTTCTTTGGCCACATCCACCATCTTGCTCCCATTTGGTTTCCCCTTCGCAACTCGCAACTCGCAACTCGCAATCTGAGCGCTCCTAATTCTCTGGTGCAATATCCGCACTCGCGCAAACACCATTATCCTCTTCAATGATCACCTCTACTACCGTGCCTCCTTATGCACTCTCTGGGGCTGAGAAGTAAGACATACCTCAAGTTACCCTCTTTATACTCCGGTGCAAAAAGCTGATATCGGACCATGTCCACAACGGATGGAGGTTCCGGTCTGCCTGAAGATGCAGGACCGATATATTGCGCTGAAGACTTTTCGCGGGCTGACATTGCGGCTGACTGTATGTTCTTTTGTACAGGCAGGTGTGATTAGGTACGGATGGATAGATGAAGTGAAAGGGTCTATTAGCTGCAGCCATGGTGCAATTGCAAGGGTGGCAAAAATCGGTCAAAGCGTAAACTATTCGATCCTCCTCTTTTACTCCGGATACTTGCCCATGCCTGCTGTATCGACATCTAACAGCCATGATGAACACAAACTCGACACACTCCATAACCGTAGATTATTACCACTTCTCCACTACTATAAGCCCTACCCTGAGATCTGACACCCATTAGATACGCCACGCCTTGATCGTTCGCCTCCGGGGCCCGTACAACCTTTCCGCCACTACACCTCTGCCCGCCTAATTCTGCTCAATGATAGCCACAAGTGCCTTCTCGTACTTCCCAGTTGTCTACAGTGTTAGCTATTCAACTCCTAAAATACCCAAGAAGATTATAACTCACCTCGCCCTCGACTCTGCGCCGGAGGGTAGTCTTGTAAGTCGCATTGAAGGCATTCTTGATGGCTCCGAAACGCTGTCTGTTCCAATGTAGTCGGACAAGACGGTAGATCCTGGTTGGGGTCAGCATTAATCTTTGCACTGGTCATATCCCTCCCTACTCCTGGCTTCGCAGACCCACATCTCCTTCCCTACCAGATTCATTCGGGCTAGGAAGTAAACTCACAGTCTCTCATCCTTGGTTCCCGCCCCCGCCATAGCCCTCTCGAGCCCCTCCGCATCCCTTTGCACACCATCCCCGTCCGCCTCGTACTTCCTCACAACATGGTACAGTCCATCCCGCATATGTCCCGAGAACTCCGAATTGATCCTGCACCGTCAGTTTCGGCAATCGCACAAGTGAGATCAAGAGACGTACATTGATGATAGGCTGGTACGGTGTTTCATCTGGAATGACTGCGCGAGTGCGCGCAGATGTGCATCAGAGCGCTGGAGGAGGATACCACAAATGGCGATTTCATCCTACTCTATTAGCCCAAAGTCTCACATAGTAGTCTTGTCTGACACTCACCGTCCCAATCTTTCCAGGTCCAGCGCGATATATAGTCGCCACGTCATTCTCTACGGATTGCTGATTAACAAATGTCGATTCGTCCCTTCCAGCAGCAAGCGCCATGTTGAACATTCTGTCGAATCAGCTTGACTCATGACACCCGTACTAAGATTCAAAACTCACCGCTCAGTCTTCATGCTCAATTCACCACGTACAACAGCCGCCAGATCTTTATTATGTTTACGCTGATAAGCCTGTTTGAGCATGTTGATTTCTTGATTGGTTCGACCGAGTAAAATCTCATTAAGGAGATCTTCGTGTGTTCCTGCGCCTTTACATGCGCGGTGAAGGAGGTAGACATCTCCTTGGAGTGGGCCGAGTGAGAGTAGGACTAGCGTGTACTCCAGCCTGTAGTATCAGCTACAACTGACGTCTCATAGGGAAGGCTGAGTCAGCTCATAAACGTACCAGCTCGACAATTCCTTTTCTAGCGTCTTCTGCAAAGACCGCCCAACAAGCTGCTCGTACGTCCTCGAAAGCTGATCCATCTGGAACGCATCCAGAGGGGACATGGTGTCAATCAGGACCTTCTCATCCGTTCCGAACCCCTAATTTTGTCAGTTGAGGACATGCGGACTTCATGGATGCGTAAACTAACCTTGGTCGCCTTTCTTACTCGCTCGGCATCAAAGGAAGCATTGTACCCCTGCATACTACCCACAGCGGTAGAAGGCGGATCGTGCGGGACCGGCACACCGAGGAAGAAGGGCTGTCCGCCATTTAGAACAGGAGGTGGCGCCCCCCATTGCTGCTGAGGGGGAGGAGCGCTATATTGCCCTTGACCCTGGGGAGGCGGGGGAGCGCCGTAGGCCTGTTGTTGGAAAGGGGGTGCACCGGGTGGCGCGCCATACGGCGCAGCTGGTGGCGGAGCGTACTGGTTACCGCCGTAACCCTGCTGAGATTGCTGGCCATATGGAGCAGCGGGAGGGGGTTGATACCCGCTCTGCTGGGGCGGAGGGGCGTTGCATCCGTATTGCTGCTGAGGAGCACCATACTGCTGAGGCGGCGGTGGGGCTCCGTACTGCTGTTGTGGTGCGCCGTATGACTGCTGAGGGGGCGGCACGCCGTACTGCTGAGGAGGTGGTGCGCCGTACTGCTGAGGTGGAGGAGCACCCCACTGACCCTGAGGCGGCTGATATTGATTGTTGTTGTTATTGTTGTTCCACATCGTGTTGCTTGGTCAAATTATATGATGTGGGAAGTGGGTGGCAAAGATTCTTGCAGGAGAATTCGGCGTGAGAGTAAGGCTTATATCCTATGCCGGGAGGTGGTCGCTGCACAGCAAGTATATGATGAATGAGATGGATAAATACCTCACTTCTGCTCGCCTCTGCGTCATTCCCGTTCCTCGCTTCAGCTTCAGCCAGCCAGCCTAGTCGGCACAGCTAATTACCCCTTCCGGTAAGCTTGGCGCCACTCGGAGATGCCCGAAAATGCAGTTCCAATCCGTGCGTCAGTCGAAGGGATTCACAGCGAAATCAGCTTCCAGGGGGGCAATCTTGGGTAGATGGTCGATTTGCCATATAGAAAGCTTACGCAGTAGACCATAGATCCCCCCAAGACGCTCCAGGGACGGTTGGGTGGATCTCTAGCTTGTCTAGAGTGTAAATTGGGGCCAGGATACCCACTGCCAGTCCGGAACGAAAGCTTCCAAATCGATACCTCTTCCTCTAGAGGCGACAGAAGTTGAGGTGTACCGTGACCGGACCCTCATATCCTGGGCGTCACTCTATCTCGGGAGCTTGGACGACTATGTCGTCGTCGGACATTGCTATAGCCGTAAGCCAGCATAGCCGTTCAATTCTCCGCTTGCGATAGCTAAACCGGATAGGCAGCAACCCTTTTTGACGAAATGCTACGAGATATAGTATTGACGACGACTATATCAGCTCATCGGGAGATCAAGCGGGGCCGAGTAGTCTGCGGAGTATGCGGTACGAGGTGCATTAGTACTCGCTCCTGGCCTACATCAAGCAAGCGCTGATATAGCTCAGATGCCGTTCACATAACCCATTAACGACGACCATCCCACCCCGTCCATCCTCTTCGCAATCCCTCGCACCTGGGTCCCGCGCACCATCTCCTCTCCCCTCATCATCATCCACCTCCTCGACAGCCGTAGAGGGTAGGCCAAAAGGATACGCTGTCGGTCCGGAGAAAGGTACAGGTGGATCAACAGGGATAGGCAGTGGAAGTGGGCGTATGGACGCTTCGGGCAATGTCTTCTTTGCTTGTTTGATATGTGATCGACAGGTACGTCTCGATTACATATGGATAGAGTGGAGAAGCTGATTCAAGTCAGATCGTATCCAGTCGATATGCTCCCCATTTATCTGGATGTCTAGGGTTCAATGGGTCCACCCGACGTACAGCCTCCCGATCAACTGCCGCTGCTGCTGCTGCTGCCGCGAGCGCTAAAGCCAGACTGGGGAGCAATGCAGGTTCAGAGCGGGGCAGTAGTCCGTATGTGGGTAGTGAGGGTGGTGATTCAGATGAGGGGAGTCCGGGAGGGATCGGCAAGAGAGCGAAGAGTAAGTTCCGGCCGAAACTCACCCGTGCGCGCAGCAGCTTGAAGTCTCTTGGAGTCTCGGCTGATGGTCCAGTGTTGGCTGCGAATACGAATGGGAAAAGGGGATTATCGCCCAAGAAGCCTGGTCCGATGAAGAAGGCCAGAATGGGATCAGCAGTGAATGGTGTGTCACCCTCATTACCTCTGCGTCATCCATCTCACTCGAAGCGCTTGTCGTATAATGGAGATCTCCACGCGTCCACTATACACAGTGCTCACCGTCTAGCTATAGGCAATACTTCACCCCTACCCCGAACAATCCTCCCACCATCCAAGCTCGGCCGTCCACCCACCACCCATCCCGCCCCAGATCTGCCTTCGGGCACGTCGAGCCCCTCACCCGGTCCCAGTACCGTTAGTCTGGCCGATTCGGGCGGGACAGGGTATACTGCTTTCTCGCGGCCTCCCGCTGGAGGATCGGGAGCTGCGGGAAGGAAGACATTGCCAGGGATGAATGAGCCTCCGCCAAGTACGTTCATTGGCCAAAAGGAGGTGGATGACGAGTGGTTGAAGGTTTGCTGATGCCTACAGCGGTGTATGTCCACGATGATGATAGTGATGGTGATGTTGATGACTACTAGCAGTGTGTCTTGAGATTCTTGTACCTTGTCTCTTGGCGAGCTATCTAGCCTGCTGCTTACACCTATCATGTAACGTGTGTCACGTCCAGTCTGTGAGTATTTTTAGAATGGCAGAGTCCAGCGGCAGCGGTATGTAGCAAGTAACAATGTACATGGCAAGCTAACAACTGCTCAACCCACTACGGCAGGCGAACTAAAAAAGCAAAATCAAAGAGGAGACCAAAAGGGGGAGAAGACCACTAAGACTACAAGGCGAGCAAGTGGGAAGGTGACTAATGACAGCGAGAAGCTTAAGATCGCTCGCCTCGGAGACGACGGGCGAGTTGGAGGTCCTTGGGCTGGATGGTGACTCGCTTAGCGTGGATGGCAGCCAAGTTGGTGTCCTCGAACTAGAATAATCAGCATTTGAACTACGTGAAGATAGGGAGGAAACGTACGAGGGAAACAAGGTAAGCCTCTGAAGCCTCCTGGAGAGCCATGACGGCGCTCGACTGGAATCGGAGGTCCGTCTTGAAGTCCTGTGCGATTTCTCGGACGAGACGCTGGAAGGGGAGTTTACGGATGAGGAGCTCGGTAGACTTCTCTGCAAGGTATTAGCGAGCGAAGAGATGTAGAGTAGTAGAAGAGACATACGGTATCGCCTGATTTCACGGAGAGCAACGGTACCGGGCCTGTACCTGTGAGGCTTCTTGACACCACCAGTGGTAGGTGTCTTGGCGGGTGCCTTGCGGGTAGCCTTAGCCGACACTGACAAGTCAGCAAGAGTGCGAAAGGGATTAGACGCGTCAAGTTGTGAAAGAAAGAAGGGCAACTTACACTGCTTCCTGGGTGCCTTTCCACCGGTGGACTTCCTTGCGGTCTGCTTGGTGCGCGCCATTGTATATAATTTGGGTTGGTGGGTGGTTTGGTTGGTGAGGTTGAGGTGAGTGAGAGAGTGATAGAAGTGGATGATGAGAAGAGAAGGCAAGGGGAGGCAGAGCTTATATATTAGCGTGATGAACGCGAGGGGGGTCCGGATTCAGGCACAGAGGGACAATAACAATCATTACGGCAGTGATAGCGATTTGTTATCTCCGCGGCGTTTTATCACGTGAGCAGCCTGACGTGGTTTTCTGATTTTGGTAGATGGGGTATCAAATTTGAGTGTGAACATTGCATGAAGCCTCCCTATGCATGCATCCATGTATGTCGAGACCTGGGACAGAGCTGCAAGGATTGAGAGGATGTCTTATGCTCTATATCCCGGAATTTGTCTGGCTTGCCTCACCTCCAAAGTGTGCCCCAAAAATCTGCCCTGCCGTAGCGGCGCCGATTTGCCACCCGTCACCACCGACATCCTCCACCATCCTTCCCCAAGCCTTGTGCATCATGCATGCATTAGTGCCATAAACTCCGTCACTTACGCTCCGCACCCTATTGATGCATGAATCCCTGCCACCCTTAAAAAATCAGCCGCGCACCAAAATCTGACCAAACGACCATCTCAGTCCGAATCGCAATCGCCACATCCAGGGCAAAAGATAACGCCGAAAGTCGCATCGGTATATATGGTCACTAGGTTCTGTCGGCCGTAGATATTCAGCGAGATGTCATACATCTCAGCTCTAATAGTATTCTTGATACTCTCAATTCCTAATACATTCTCTCTTCCTCTCTAGCAGTTCATCTGTCTTATGTAATGATCACACCATCCCTCGTCCTACACCTCTTATGAGTTGTAGATGGAGGCAGAGCACTTGCTGGAATCGATAGGCTCCAACTGACCTCCACTTGCCCAACCCAGAGGACACGATCCCTTGGACGCAGTAAGAGAAGGTCGGAAGGAGTCTAAGTTGGCATTGTTCCCGCAGACTCGACTATATACGTGCGGGATGCTAGGTTGTGGGCGTCCGAATTGGGTCGTCGACTACGGTCGGCGAGCCAGCCCCAACGTGTCCCAAGTAGATGGTTGTCATTACCTTTTTGGTGTACCTTGACGGGGATGGGTATAGGCTCTGGAATGAAGTGCGGTATTTGCCACTGGCAAGAAGTTTGGCTGTGTAGCTGGTATGGAGGAGACGGTATACGAGGGATAATAGTGTAATTTTGGTTTTGACGCTTTTTGAACAGATTTTTGCGATTACAGTTGGAGAATCAGCTCCGCAGGGCACATAGGATAGCCAAGCTATACGCTTCCATAGCTTCACCTCCCACTGGCCCTGCGTCAGCGCCACACCCAGCTGCCACATCGAGAAATTGATCCCGCCCACTCATCCTCAGCCCGACCTACCTCCACCTATCCAAGCATATCTCTATAGTCATCACACCCATAATGTCCTCAGCACCAGGCGTACCAGCATACACCGTAGCGCACCGGTATGCTCTCCTTCATGCCCTTCCAGAAAGATTGGAAGCGATTGATCAGACGCTGACTTAGATCTCTCCACTTTTGTCTACACCCCACACCACATTCCCCCTCGCACCTCGAACCTTGCACCTCTACCGAAACACACCATGACCATACATCGCTTGATACCACAGACTATACGTCAAATCGCTGTATAAGCGATATCTCGTCAACTCGCTCAATTGGTATATCAGACGAGACCTATGGCGGGATAAAGCTATTGAGATCAGGGCGGAATTCGAGCGGAACAGGTGCGTTTTGACCTCTTTGGGCATTGAGCTAGCTGGCGGAGAGTATCTTGGGATTGAGGACATTTGGTGATGAGGGAGAAGTGTAGATATGACGAGGGATGGGTATGTCGGAGGGATATGTGACCTGGGAAGTGGTGATGAGCGGGATGGAGTTTTGGGCTCTTCCGACATCCCTTAGGTTTAGGCCTGCTCAGGACTCGAGGTTGATCATGTCTTGGGGATATCATGGGATGGCGACGTGGCTACGGTCAACGGTGAACAGGGTGGAAGGGATCCGAGATGGCTTTCCGAGAGCATTGACTGGAGAATTTTTGAGCTAACCCCTTCAGGGACATCAGTGACCCCCGAGCTCTCGCGATAGTACTCGAGCAAGCAGAAGAGAGGCTGGCGAAGGAATTACACCCGGATCCATACAGACGTGAGCTTCCCTTTCCGTACCCTCGGAGATTTTGCGCGAAAGAAAGCTTACTTTTACAGCGCCAATGTTCCCCGATGGCACAAAATGGTATGTCGTTATGATCCCTCCCCTATCTTCGAGCATGTATATTGCATGTGATGGGACTGTAGCTGACACGTCTTAGGGAGCGTAACATACCTGTAAGTATCAACTCACCGGGAGTCATTTCTGGGTTTTCCAGGTTCCCACGGCTGGATGAGATCATCGCTGATGTTGCAGCCTCGCATGTTCTCAGCTGCAGAGAAGCAGGCGGCTCTAGAGCAACACTAGCTGTAATCGATGGAATTTTATTTGTATGCCACTTGAGGGCTACCATACAGGTACTCGCGGTATTCAATCAGCGGGAATTATCCCGGCCGCAGAGGATAGAACAACGATGGCGTCTCCTTCAGCAAGACTCAAAGACACGCAACTGATGAAGGACGCTTACGCAGTGCTTGGACTGCCAAGATACTTTCAAAAAGATGTCCGGAGGACAAGGAGCCATCACATGTGGCCAAAATCGCGGTGCTGTCAAATTTAGATATCATCCTCCCCCTCGCTCCATTCGGCCGTACGATTTCATCCCCAGCGATAGACTGAGGCTGCCAGCAGTACCATCGACTCCTTCGCTGTCTTGCTCCACCAGTGACGGGTCCATGTCTCCTCTTGAAGGCCATCCTTTCGCCTACAGAACGTTGAAACTTGGCTTGGTATAGCGAACTAGCGAACTAGCGCCACATGCCCCCTCCATGGTAAAATATCTCCTTTGACTGTCCAGACACTGACACAGCACGCGTCGGCTAGGAGGCTGGATCATCCCTTGACTTTGTAGGGGAGTACTGAGCGCAGCAGGTGGGGCGGGCGCCACATATATAAGACGTCACTCAAAGCTCTTCCCTTCCTGTCCCTCAAATCCCAGTCAGTAAGTCCCCGATTGGAGCTCGACCGACTAATAACAGTATCCAGCTACACCCGTCCACACTACGACCACACAATGAACACTCCCCCTCCCTCACCTGAGCTACCGGCCACTGCAGTCCACTCCACAATGCCTGCCAACAACGCCACACCCGTCGAGTCAATCATCGATGACATCACCATGGACAATGATTCACCTGGAAGCGTCTTCGAAGATACTGCATTTCTTTCGAGTCCTTCTGATCAGCTCGGGAATACCACCCTCACCTGGGCTGTGCGCCCCAACACCATCGGCGACAATGCCAGTCTGACCATTCAGCCGTCCGAGGCAAGAACATGATGGCGACTTCCGCTCGAAGAGCTCGGACCGGGAAAAGAGCTCTTGGAGATCGTCGCGCCCACTGGCATTGTCGGAGACAGCGGCGAAACGCTCAGACAGTGGGCACATTTGTACGTGACGACCATGCCGACGATTGACCCCGACTCGACAGCACCGCAATCCCAAAGTCGCTCGACAATTCTGGCCTACAGGTGTAAGAATTCACTCCCAATCATTTTCGACAATCCGTCTGGCATGGGGGTTGGGCTCGGGGCCGGTACCGAGCACCAGCGGATTGTCAGTCTCAGCAGCTCGAGTCGGTGGAAGCCGTACGACTTGACGTCTCGGCCAGCCAGATTTGACGGCAAGTCGATCCTCAATCCTATCTGGATTCAGGCGAGCTCGGCCAAGGGCTGCACGCCGGGGAGCTACGACGTGCAATTCGTGACTTCGCTGGAGGATGGCGAACGTGTGGAGGATGAGGCGGGCGGCTCATGAACGGGAGAGCAGCCTTCGAGATTTCAGAAGAGTTCATGATGTTGATGAATGTTGCGACAGGGCACAATCTGCCTGATCTGTCGCGTCTCGCTCGGGCCGTGCCTGCTTCTATAGGCTGTGACTCCTGTGAGCTACAGTACGCCCAGTAGCGGCCCAACACACATAGGCGTTCCATGTGGAACACGTGACAGATCCATACACTTGACAATAGGATGCAGCTGAACTGCGACCGGAGCTATGCTTTGCTTCTCTCCTAGCTATAGATCGCTGGCACTGGACGAACCAACGCATGTGGCAGGAGCATGGTAGCGCAAGCACTGAAATTATCTCTGCTATACGACGGAGAACGTGCGGAGAAAGACGGACTTCCGATCAAGCCAACCCATGTCGAGTCCTGGCAATCTCTCGAACCGTCCACATCGACTGCCGCGCCCGTACGCCGGGTAGCTTTCGCCTGTCCCGATAACACAATCTGGATCACATCGCTATCATCCCACAAGCCAGAGACCGCGAGCGACACCACCGACACTTCGCTAGCCCTTCCCCAATTGATTGTTCCGACATCTGCAAGTTCCGAGTCTACATGTGATTCTCGAATTCTACCCGCCAGTCGACTATCACATCCAGGGGTCCTCAGATCATCTTCATTCGTAGGTCGACATCGAGCCACGTCTTCCGCTTCTTCCATCCTATCTTCAACATCTCGACGACCCGGCTCGGCCTTATCCCCTCCGCCGACTACAACTTCGCTAGCGGCTGTATCAGCGACCACAGCATCTGCTGATCCGCATGCTGGCCATGATCACTCCAGCTCGAAGGAGGGTTCGGAATTGCTGAGTCAGCTCAGGGAGCAACGGACGGCCGGGACGACGGAAGATGATAGTCGCCTTGGTCTTGGCATGGGTGGATTGGGCCGGAGAGGACTCCGAGGTGTACACAGCAAAGATGAGATCGCACAGCAGGATGGAGGAGCCGTCTCTCCGAGATCCGCCAAATCTATGGAGTCTGCTCGGACGATTTCCACTCGGATGATGGGGTGGATGGGAGATGATAAGGCTGCAGGAGAACGGGAGCGAAAAGAGTTGATGGAGATGGTCCGGGAGGTGGAGGTCGAGCGGGAGATGATGAAGGAGGTTGAGGAGGACAAGAGAGAGGCAGAAGAAGAGAAGCTCATAGAGGAGGCTAGAAGGTCGCAAATTGGGACGCCGAAATTGCAAAGTGAAGGAGGAACAGCTGGGGCAGAAGCCAGGATCCTAAGGATTTTATTGAGCGATTCGGCGAGAGGTAAGATTGTGCAGATGAAGGTGGACGAGGGTATGGGATCACTGCTAGTATTGAGGGATATTGGGTACGTATACCTCTCCAATCAGAGGACTTGCAAAGCTAACTGGAGCAGTATACTGGATATCATTTCCCTAGTGACGCTCGATATTACCCATGCCCTAGATCTGGAAAACCGCGAATCTTCTCCTAAGCTCAATATCCAATTGTCGCCGTTCTGGCATTGGCGAGGCGTACATGTAGTCCAGCATATAGGAGTGAGTCCATCCTGCACTACAAATCGGGGTTCTGAGCTGAATGTTTAGGAACCTCTGATTGTAGCCCATGGTCTACCTTGGCCTTGTGCACTCCCCAGCCCTAATGGCGAGGTGACTCGAGTAGTCATGCTTCGTCAAGCCAGAAGCGGAGAGCTGGAGATTGTCGCTCGCGTGGATCTAGCAGGTGAAGGTGACATTGGCATAGTGCAAGTCAGATCAGGTAAGCATACGGCTTAGCCAAATCTTTGCGTTAGCTGACAGAAGCATAGATAACATCATCCTCCACTCCACACCAACATCCGTCACGAGCCATCGTATTACCCATCCAACCAACATCATCCCGGCTCAGACTCCTACTGCGATCTCGGCCCGCGCACCTCAATCCCGCTCAGTATCAGCTACCAACCCGAGCACCTCGACGAACACTTCCGCAAGTACTCCTGGTACTCTGCAAGCCTTGGCAGATAGTGGCGCACTGCGCAAAGCGAAGTCTTCGGTACACCTCCGAGATGCAGCAGACCAGCATGGACCATATCCGCCAGAACAGAAGGAAAGGGAACGATCGTTGGCGAGGTTCTTAGCTCAACGTCGAGGAGATAAGGAGGATAAGGCCAAACAACCACCAGTCGTTGTCGGTTGGGGAGTGAGCGAGAGTACCGAGGTCAAAGGTGTCGAGGAAACCCGTTGGGAGACTTTCAAAGTTCTGGTCGGTGGGATTGGAGTAGGTGCGGGATTAGCGGGTGTCGATGTGAGTTACAGAAGATCTTTACACAACTTTTGAAAGCTTACGACGGCGCAGATTTTCCACTTCGATGGCGAGAAAATCGATACTTTGCATCGTATTCAAGACGCGAAGTCCGGGGGGAGTGCTGTCGAGCTAGACATACTTGATGAGAGAACTGCTTATCTGCGGTCAGAGGTAGGTGGCTTGATATCTGATATCTTTTAACGAGTCAATCGCTTACGTCGTAGAATGGTACTTGGGTATATCGCCGGGTCAATGGGGAGATTGAGGCACATGCTCCAGAGTATGTGGAGAATATCATTCCGCCCACCGCCCATTTACTGATTGAGCAGATGGGAAGTCGTCTATCAGACTTCGGCCTCAGCCGCCTTATCGTCGGGCGGGCCTGGGATGGTAGTTCTCGTCAGCGAGGGCGGCATGGATGTGCTCGATATTGTCGGTGGAACTATGAAGTCTGGGGTTATACGGTTCACCAAATCCTCCCCAAGACGGGATGTGGACATCATCACACCTCTGGACGTCGATACCTGCTTTTTGGCGGATTGTGAGTTCTTCCTCTCCCACTTCGAAGTCGACGCTAACCAACAGCTGCTGGTAACGTCTCCAAACGGAAGTTGTCCGATGTCTTCGCTGGATCCAAAGTCGGCTTTTCAGACTCCTTGTCGTCCGACCGAATGGAAGCTCGAGTTTCCGTTATGAAGGTCATTTACGGTCGCTCGGAATATCTCGTTGCTGGTGACGAAGATGGAGTGGTAAGAATCTGGGATGCCGAGTAAGTAGGAAATGTACCTACTGGGGATTCCGCCAAACTGATCAACCAGGACTTTCGAACTGCAAGGAAGCTGGACACTATTTGCTTTCCCTGTCCAGTCCATCACGTTGCTCGCTTCTCCGCAGTACGGGTCATTGGACAACAGCATACTATGTACATCGCAAGCTGGCACAGTCGGTTTGATATCCTTGGCCACAATGGAGCAGTAAGTCCAGATAATGTTGAGGACGCGCTGACTTTCCAGCCTATATCTCATTCCTGCCTCCCGTGTGCCCCTCCGCAAAGTATACATAGGAGGCCAAGACATCATAATGGCTTACGCCAATGGTAAAGCGCGAGTATGGAACTATGAGACGCAGGAATTTAGGCGGTCGACGGGTTTAGACGCAGCGGAGGACATGCTGAATTCGGGAGACTGGGAGCTTGTGTGAGCAATAACGCTGCTTTGCTCGGAAATTTCCGAAGCTGATAGCCAGCAACCTAAACGCAGATCACGACGAAGCGAAAGCCTTGATAGCACCAGTGTCTACCCTACCCGTTCCCTCTGATCTGGGTAAGCTGCACCCGTCCAGGCCGCATCAGCAATTATGAGAGGCTGACCAACACAGGGCATGTACTTCAAATTGACATCAGGGAGCTGTGCACTTTCCTGCAGACTTCGCGGACTAGCATGTCCACTAGTCCACTCGCGACTCTTCGAACTATCCTCTCTGCCTTGATTCCTTTCGGAGCCGACTCAGAGATTGATCGGATCTGCGAGACGGATTTGGGAATCATTCCGCCTTCGGGCCTCATAACTATGGCAGCTTCGGGGTGAGTGTACCAATCCACATACCGTATTGGAGTGCGATCAAATGCTGACGATTCAGAGGACATGCCGGATGCACCCTCAGCCAAGCATCAGGGGGGGATGTATGGCGCATCTCGCCTATGCTCACTGGAACCCTTCAGCTAGCTATTGTCTCCCTCCTCCGCATGTTCCTCGACTCACCTGGTATGTCGCTTTGCCCTTATTGAAAGCGCACGAGATTTTGATGTGCAGATCACGAGCGGGCAGCGGCGCAACTCATCGCGTACTTCACTGCATCACTGCCTGAAGACTCGATAACGGCCCGCCTGCCATTCTTTGCTGCCTTCTACCTCGACCCTATAGGTGAGCTACAGTTTTGGTTTTGTGTCGGCGTACAGAGCTGATGCACACAGCGGACATCCATCAAGCCGCTCGGATGCTGTTTGAATGTCGAATGGACTCCATGTCCGAGACGGACTTTGAGACTGTGGTCGATGCGCATCTCCCCGAGCGTGAGTCCAAGTCTACCTCCTTTTCTGACACCCAGTGCCCAGCTTCCTGCCTTCTTCAGATCAGCACCTGGAAGCTGCGGACCTAGCTCTGACAATGCTGGGCGGAATGGCGGTGCACAAGTTCCAGTCTATGGCTCCGGGGTGAGTGACAGCTTTCTCCCCCATATAATCACCGTTTAGTACCTTATCTGACCCGCTCAGTGCACTCAAAGCCATAGCTGAAAGCGTCGTCATTTATCTCAACTCGTCCATCAGTACTCATCTCTCACTCGCGATCGAACTCGCTTCGAAGGGGTTCACAAGCTGGCAAGCATTTGTCGACCCCGCCGAAATGCTCCGCCGCCTATTCTTACTCTCAACGCAATCTTCATCTGCTCCTCAAGGAAGTCAAATATCTGCTCAAGCCCGCCTAGCCGTTCTTCACATCGCCTCTACCAACCCCGCCCTGTTCATGAGTACTCTATCTATGGATATCCTCGATGCGAAATCTGTGGAGGGGCGAAAGAGCATAATGAAGCTCTGCGTCTACATGGCGAGGAAGAAACCGGAGGTGCTGGAGAATAGTCTACCGAAGATCGTGGAGGCGGTAGTGAAGAGCCTGGACCCGAATGTTGGGAAGATGAGAGAAGATGTTCAGCAAACGGCGACGGTGATTTTGAATGAGCTGGTTTTGGCGTACGTCTTCCCTCTTTCTCCCGTATCTGATCCACAGTGTACTGACCAAATAGCTTCTCCACGGTGGACTTCCACAGCGCCACCCAGAAACTTGCGGTCGGAACGCATGAGGGCGCATTGATGATGTACGACCTGAAAACAGCATCCCGACTGTACATTCTCGAGCCGCATAAACACCCCATCTCTGCTGTCAATTTCAGTCCTGATGGACGGAGACTCATCACTGTCAGTTTGGAAGAGGGCGGGTTGACGGTATGGAAAATCGGAAGTAGCCTCAGTGGTTTCTTCAATGTTGGAGGACCGCCTAGACAGGGTGGGAAACCGGGGGAACCGTTTAAGCGGATCGAATTTGCCAGGGCAGACAATGGTGAGTGCAAGTTATTGACCCTGATTTTCCCACTGCGGTGGTGTCGATTTCCAGCCTCTGCCAGCTTCAGTGCTGCTCTGAGTAAGTGATCAAGGCTGATTTGGTAGTTCCGCTCGACTCCACATCGGCTCTAAGCGATGTCCAAATCTCTTGGCCAGGATTGAGGCAGGCGAAAGTACTCATCAAAGAGACGGCGATGACTTTCGAGACTTGATGAGTACTCTCTGTCGGTATACCTACATGTGATCGGAGTTGTCAGGAGTTTGTCATGGGATGTACATGACTGCTCTCAAGACACCCCAGCCATAGCCGATATTACTTGCGGATCAAATAAGATGTCGCTGGCTACACGTGGACGGCTCCGTGCCTGGACTCTGCGCCCAAACGATACACTCTGCAGCCAGTGTGTAACATTCCATCTCACTAATACTCCACTTGACCATCTCATCTCTGTCCACCATGCCCCCTCCCACCTCCTCCGTCAAGCCATCAGCTGCCAAGGCGAACGGCGCGAGCAAATCTGCCGCCGCACCCGCCGCTGCAGCTTCAGCTCCTGCTAAAGCCTCCGGCGCTGATGCTGGTGAGAAACGGACGACCTTATCCAAGCCCGACAAGGCTGCGTATGATAAGGAGCAGGATGCACTGAACAAGGAAATAGCAGAGATCAAGACGAAAGTCGTGAGTAGCATTCTCATCCTTTGATAGAGCTGCACGTCGCCTCGCCTTCTTCGGCAGAGCTAAGCGAATTAGGACGCTGTTCGTAACCGGATTAACCTCGGTCAAGCTCCCAAGGGTGATGATCGCCGATCTCAGCTTAAGGCCGAGATGGATGCGCTTCGTACTGAGCAGGGGAAGTACAAGGCCGACCGGGGAAAGTTGCTCGATGAGGTCAAGAGGCTACAAGAGGGATTACAGCGCAAGATTAAGGAGGCTCAGGCAGCGAGGGGGAAACAGTCCTTTAAGAATGTCGACGAGGTCGATGATCGTCTGGAGTGAGTTGTTATTCATGAAAAAGCCCGCCGTGTGCTAACTGACCCCCCCAGCTCCCTGAACAAACAGATTGAATCCGGCACAATGAAGCTCGTGGATGAAAAGAAGGCCCTACAGGAAGTTTCCAACCTCCGTCGCATGCGTAAACAGCTTGAAGCTACTGGTTCGGTAGACGATGCGATCGCGGCGGACAAGGCCAAGATTGACGAGGTGCGCAAACAGCTCGACGACCCGGAAGCGCGAAAAGTCAGCGATAAATTCGATACCCTTAAAAAGGAGATGGACGGTTTGCGGGACGAGGGGAACAAGGCGTACGAAGAGAGAAATAAGTTGTATGATGAGCGAACTGCCTTGAGCGCTCAGCTGGTATGTAGGCATGCTGCGGGATTGGTCGGGCAGAATTGCGAGCTGATTGGCCAGGACGAGCTATTCGGCCGCAAGCGCGAATCTGCGCAGAAATACCGAGAGGATAATGACGCCTATTACGCCAAAGTCCAGGCAGACCGACAGGCACGCCAGGACCGCTTCAAGGCCGACAAGGCGAAGGAGGATGCCGGTCGACGGGAAGAGGAGATTGAGCGTCTTCGTGAAGAAGCCAAGCAGCCCGCTTTCGGAGCGGAGATTGAGGACTGCAAGATTCTCACGGGGTGGTTCCAGGGTAAATACGGTAATGGAGAAGTACCATCGACGAATGCTGCTGGCAAGGCGCCCGTGCAATTGGAGGGAGTCAAGGAGCTGGAGAAGCGGAAGGTGGACACGGCGTTCGAGGGGATGACTCTAAAGAAGAAGGGGGATGACGAGGAGATGGGTGGCTTCTTCGGTGGGATGGGTGGGAAGGGCAAGAAGGGGAAGGGTAAGACTGGCGGAAAGGGCGGTGCAGGGAGTGGAGCAGCTACGCCGACGACGGATGGCGGTGCGGCTACGCCGAGCGGATCGAGCGGTGCAGTCAACCTCCCCATGAGCCTCTTGTCGGCCTTGCTTGCGCTTGGTATTCCTCCACCAACCGGGAAGACGGACGTCCAGCGCACTATCGACGATCTCGAGACTAAGCGAGCATGGTATGAGGCCAATTCGGCAACCAAGACCAAGGTCAGTTTCGACGTCCTGTAATAGTCATGATTACAAGCTGATTGATGTCAGACTGAAATAGACCGAGTCGAGAAATTGGTTGCCAAAATGTTGAAGAAGAACCAGCTTCTTGCCGAGGACGACGATGAGGAGGAGGCGACTGAGCCAGCCGCTACCGCCGAGGCGGAGGCCAATGCCGATGCTGTAGAGGATGCCCCAGAGGCAGAAACCACTGAGGTCGGCGGAGCCAAGGAGCCAGTTCACAGTACGTCATCCGGGTACACCACACTGGAAGACTACATGTATTATGGTTCAAGCTGACATATCCAGCTGTTGCTGGTAGTGCAAGCGTCGTTGACCCTAGCTTGACAAAGGTCGCAGCGGAGGGAGATCATGTGGTGAGTCGAAACTTGACCTTCGAACACGTGGCTGAAGGGCTGATGTTTGACAGTTGCCATCGGACGCTTCACCCACTGACGAGATTAAGCACGTCGATTCTGCCCTGGAGGAGATTAAGGAGACTAACGAGGCATAATCATTGCATGAGAAGGGCGCATGCCGCGATTTGTCAAAAGCACACTTGCATTATCTTGTTGGAGCATGCAAGTCCGTATAAAAGGTCGTTCGGCATGTTGCAGCATCTCAGGCTCGAGTTTGATGTACGCCGCAGTGACATGCAGTAGAGATGAGAACAAAGAGCTGCAGACAACATGATATACCACAAACCCGTCGAGATACGCTACAAAAGACTGGAGCCCACAATACCAGTCACCACTATCTCGGCTCCCGCACTCCACATATCCTCATGCCTGAGGAGCAAGAAGATCATATCGATCGCAAATGTAGACACTCAACAAACGCCCCTAGATCGTCCTTCGGTACCTCTACCACAGACGTTTCGAAGAGATCGTGCTTCGCTCCGGCTCCACTTTCCTCTGCAGCTTGTTGGAAAGCCAGACCAAACTTGCTACGCAACCATCAGCACGCACTCCCTGCCCTGCTCATCAAAGAGACAGATAACTCACTTCTTCCTAACATTGCCATACTCCATCCCACCCGTGATACCCACAATCAACCAAGACCCCTTCTCCTCATCTAGCGCCGCAACGACGAATGGCAACTCCTTCTTCTTTTGCTTATCGGCCTTTTGAGCCCACTTATCTCGCGACGCATCCATAAGCCAAAGAGCTAGCCGAGAGAGGGTGGCGGGATGCGTAAAGAGCCGGAGATCGGGTCCTTCTTTCAGTGCGCAAAAGCGGAATGTGCGTAATGGGCGGATGGAGCCTTTATCTAGGATTGAGGACCCTTGTCGGATTATGGCTGTATGTAGGGATTTGGCCAAGAGAAGGGAGTTGCGCATCAGGGCGACACTGATTGATTAGTTCTTCACTATCACCTTCGAGTTGAACTGAGGACGTACTCTTCACACGCATCCCATGCTATCCAGAAATTGGTGCCTTGCCAACTTTGTTCCTTCTTTGCATCTTGAGTCTCTTTCGGTCGTCCGTCCTCCCCTGTAGTTCCTCTGGCCGGATCAACATTCTCCTTATCCTCCCCAGTTTGCGCTTCCCTCCCACTGATATTCCACGCTCGGGTCCCTCCAAACCACTCCCCACCGTTCCGCCCACCTTCTCGCTCAATCTCCATCCGTTGCCCTTTCGCAACTTCAAGTAATGCCGAAAATCCCTCGACGGCGTCTGCGGCAGAGAGGCTGGAGAGGGTGAAACCGAATGAGCGTGCGAAAGAGGGATAGGAGAGCTCGACGAGGCCATACTCTGGTGCGATTGCTTCTAGCTTTTCAGGTAGAATCTTTTTGAGGTTGGTGTCCATGTGTGGGTATGCTTGGGTGCATTGCTGCAGTGAGAAACTGGGACATCAGCTCGCCTTCCTAGAAATCGGACGAGAAGGACATACCCCATTTTCGCCAGTAAACCCTGCAATTTCTTCCTTCCTCGCTCTTTCCATATCCCCAGCCGACCCGCCACATACCCTGAATGCAGCATAGCATCATACAGCGTCCAATGTCTGAACAGCATGAAGCGCAATTCTTCACTTCGCTGAATACTCCGATCATCAGGATTCGGCGTCCGTCCAATCCCCGTTCCAGTGGGTATGATCTCATGATTGAGCCGAACGACCTCATCGAGGAAAACCTCGTGATATCGCTTATACTGCGGCATGGATATTCGATTTGAAACGTATTGATGGGTCGCACCGAGGATGGCGAGCCACAGGAGATCATTATCGGCTCGCTCGAGAACAGTGGCCAGGAGGTAAATACACTGAGCGACGGACATGCCCCATGATGTACCTGCTTCGTAATATCGTTGGATTCGATCGTGGTGCGCATCGCGAGCTGCTCGAGTGAGTCGTCGGCCAGGTTGATCCGGATCATGCACTTTGGCACTTTTGCGCTTCTTTTTGGGTTGGGGAGGTCCAGCAGAGCCTGATCGAGGCCGTTTTCGACTGGGCCCAGGAACGTTCTCGTCCTCCTCCGCATCGGAGTCGTTCTCATCCTCGTCTTCTGCTGCTTCTTCATCTTCGTCGGAAGATCCTCCAACATCGTCGTCGTCATCATCATCATCATCGGATCCACTATCAGATGGCTCGTACTGATCCTTTAGCAAATAGCTTATTTGAAGCGAGCAAGAGAATTACCTCCAAAGCCTCCCAGCTCTTCTTGATTTTATCGAGACTCGCCTCCTCCCCATCGCCCCAAACCCAGAATCGTCCTCCTCCTTCAGACTCCTCTTCATCATCGTCGTCTGCCACGTCCAACTCCAGCCCGAACAAATTCGACAAATTCCATGGTCGGTGAGCGTCAATAATGTGTAGATGGCACTTTTTCGGTAAAGTGAAATACTGGGAGAGGGGTAAGAGGGATCCGAGCGATAATAATATCAAGGTATGTATCTGCGGTATGAGCACGAATCGAGACAAAGTAGCTACTGGCTCACTTCGTCATTTGCAAAAGCCTGATCTCGCTTGACTTCCAACTCAGAGTAGCTGCCAACCGGCAAGAGTCGATATGGGACATCATCCTGCTTGAATAATGATACCAGGATTCGAGCAGCCATGAGGCCGTCCTACCCAGGTCAGCTTAGATCTCCTCAACAACTATGTAACGAAGCTCAGACCTACCACATCGGCACCACAAAAGACGACCACACCACCGGATCCAGAGCCGCCTGATCGCCTCACGCGAGAGACTATGGAATTATACGCATCGGTGTAGCACAGGTCCGAAGGGTTAAGATCTGGTCCTGGTGGCTTGACGAGGGGCATCTGGTATATGTCAAGCAGGGATTTGTCCTACCAGACCTGAAGCTTTGAGATGATGGACGTTCGGTCGACGATTGTATTGAGTACGATTAAGTGAAGCGAGTATAGCTGAATGTCAATAGAGGTGGACGAGCAAAACCTCGACGCGACGCGACTTTGGAAATAAGGTTTGGCTTGACCAGCTGACACGCTTACGTCATTCTGCTATTTCCGGCCGGCCCCACTCTGCGTCATCCTGCTTGCTCGGTCAAAGATAGCCCCCTCCCTTTCATCATCTACATACATACCTTGCACAAGGCAGCTAAGCAGAAGCTAGAACTTCCCATCGTCGCTCCCTGACGCATTGGAGATACATACAGCCCGCTACTCGAGCAAGAGCCGGTAGAGAGCACTTAGGTTTTCGACCTCTCTTGCAATCATGGCGCTACCTCAGGCAGACAGCAAGGCCCCTCGAGCCTCATCGAACCCGCTCTCTCACCTCCGCTCGAAGGTCGACAGACTGGCATCCGGCGTATCGAGACTGGGCGTGGCGGTGTCAACGACTCTAAATCCGAATCATCGACATGACGAGGCGTGGGAGAAGGAGGTTCGTACTTTATGATAGAAGCAGAGCGAGAGGAGGTTGCCCATGAAGCAGAGATTGACACTGAGAGCAGGTTGACTCCAAGATGGAGTCTATAAGGGATGGGCATAGGTTCAGAAGCTTTGCAGGAGAGAGGGAGGGGAATAATGTCAAGTATCATGTGGATGGGCACGGTGAGCTCCGTCGCAGAACAAGACGCCTCCGTACGGAGAAGCTGACTCGTCAGACTACTTCTGGGCACTGTCGGAGGTCATTGATCAAGCTGAAGAAGTGAACTTCTCGAAGTTGACCCAACACGTCAAAGTAGCTGACACTGTAGAGCATCATGATTCTCGATTGGTGGCTTTCGCCTGAGCTCCAGGTCAGCTGTATTCCAAAGAAGGAAGCTCGGTCCGAATGCTGACATGGCAGCTGCGGAGACCAGCAGCGCTCTTCCCTGAATGGCGCTTGGACCGCTTACTGAAGAAGAAGGCCGAGCAAGGTGTTCGGATCTACGTGATGGTCTACAAAGAAGTAAGCTAGAAGATGCCTACACGTGTATGGTCCGAGCTGATGTCAAAGGTGACCGCCTCTATGGCATTATCATCGAGTCACACCAAGGTTCGTGTACTTCGGTCTTGCTTCTTCTTCAAATCTTGGCTGACAAGGTAGCACGCCCTGGAAACGCTCCATGACAACATAGCCGTCATGCGCCATCCTGATCATTCGGGAGGAGAGCTAGTGTACTACTTCTCTCATCACGAGAAGGTGTGCATTGTGGACAACAAAGTAGCGGCGATGGGAGGGCTCGATGCATGCTATGGGCGCTGGGATACAAGGGATCATCCGCTCGCCGATGTACATCCCACCGAGTTCTACAAAAGCTTGTTTCCCGGTCAAGGTGAGTTCAGCTGGCCTTCATTCGTGCGTAAGAGGCGTCTAGCTGACTAGTAGACTACAACAACTCTCGAGTCATGGATTTCCAGGTACGTTGTCGATTTCATTCATATGCAGCTTGGAAGGCGTAACTGACAAAGTGCAGACCGTGGAAAAGTACACTTCGAATGCATTGGCTATTCAAGTCACCTCTCGGATGCGTGAGCGTTTGATATCCCTGCCCATGTTTGAAATTGTCACAGCTGATCGATGCAGCATGGCACGACACATCTCTGACCATCGTCGGACCGAGCGTGGTCGACCTGGTGCAACATTTCTGCGAGCGATGGAACTTTGTCAAAAAGATCAAGCAAGTCATACTAGCGCTCGTCCTACCCCCCTTGGCTGCAGCTGACAAGACAGGTACAAGCATGATCATAGGATGGAATGGTTATCTCTACCTTCGCGTCCGTTTCTGATTCTCTTTCGCCTCGGCAAAGCAAGCTAAGCTGACATGCTCAGCTTGGGAAGACGTTCGCTCAGAACACTCAGCAGACAAGGTCGCCCGAGACAACGAATTCCGGCTGAATCACCCACATCTTGCGGAGTGGAAAGAGAAGGGAAGAGCACTGACGCACCCATACCACTGGCCACCCAGTGAGCACTCGCGCGCCGAAGAGCCTGTACCCGGGGGAACGTGCAGAGTGCAGGTTTTACGAAGTTCGGCAGATTGGAGTCATGGGATCTTGAAGGAGGATAGTATACAACGTCAGTTGTGGAGTTACCACGCGTGGGCGATTTCTATCCGGAAGCTGATGTAGCAGAGGCTTATATCGGAATGATCAGAGAAGCCAACCATTGCGTCTACATCGAAAATCAGTTCTGTGAGTTCTCTCGATCGTAAATGCTACTTGCATACTGGACGGTGAGCTGACGATTTAGTGTAAGTTGTCCCTGACATCGTACATTATTGAGAATATCATTGATGCGTCCAGCATCACCACGACGACTCCCGGTCAGCCGGTCGAGAACTTGATAGGTCTAGCAATAGCTCAACGGATCATTTCTGCCGCTCAAGATGGAAGAAATTTCAAGGTCTTCGTTCTGATCCCCGCTGTTCCGTAAGCTGTCTCTCCTTGTCTTCTTCCGAGTGCGAAGTAGAGCTTATCAAACACAGTGCTTTCGTATGTCGGCCTTGTAGCTTCTCTCCCGGATTAAGAGCTAACGTGCACTCCAGCCTGGAGATATCCGCGGTCAATCTGGTCTGAAAGCAATTATGGAGGCTCAGTACAGATCTATCAACCGTGGAGGAGACTCAATCTTTGATATGGTGAGGAAGGCTGGGTTCAATCCGTGAGTCACCTTGCAAAGACTTTGACAGAAGCATCAACTGATAGGACAGGGACGACTATATCTCCGTGAGCTACGTGAACCGACCCCAGATGGTGCATCTCCAAGCTGACTGCCCAGTTCTGGAATCTGAGAAGTTATGATCGCATCAACACCCCGTGGACCAACATCAAGAAGATGGAGCAGGAGGTATGTCAGCTAAGATGCACTTGGCGCCTATCATGGAAGTTCTCAGCTAATCAGACATAGTCTGGGGTGTCATTCCACCAAGCCCAAGTCGCCCTTGCGAGGATATACGTCGGATCAGACGATGTCAAAGGCACGGTCCATGGTGAAGTGGTCAATATTGAGCAAGCGCATGATGCTGCTACTGGAGTGGATAAGATTGGGAAGAAGGATACGGTTGAGAAGGCCGTTCCTTTACCTGAGACAATCGAGGAAGTGAGTTTTGGAAATCCGTTAAATGCTTGACGCAGCTCATCCCGGTCAGGCTCAGGATCTGATCAAACGGTTCGAAGCTGCTGCTCGTGGTGTCGATCCGAGAGTGTGAGCTGGAAAATGATTGAATAAGCGTCGTTCTACCTAGCTGACGTGATACAGCGCGGACAACATTGGGCATCATGCGCTTCAGACTGAGAAATCGCCAGCGGACGAGCATTGGGATGGGACTGAGGAGGAAGAGCTATCGTGTATCGTCTCCGAGGTGAGCTGACATTATCATAAGGTCCTGGCAGCACGCCAGAAGCCGGATCTCGGTGGCTGACCAAGCAGCTCTGCTACATCCACTCCAAAATCATGATTGTCGACGACCGACGAGTGATTTGTGGAAGTGCCAATCTCAACGACCGATCGCAGAACGGGGACCATGATTCAGAAATCGCCATTCTCATCGAGGATTCTGACATGGTTGAGTCAGTCATGGATGGTAAGAAGTACATGGCGTCGAAGTTGGCCACATCATGGCGAAGGACATTGATGAGAGGTAAGCTCATTTCATCGTCGCAGTTGGATGACGAGAGTCTGGTGTAGCTCACACTCGAACAGAACACATCGGCCTTCTTCCAGCTCAACCAGCATTCGACGGCAATACTCAGCCTAACGGCAATATGCACCCCGTCCCTTCACCGAACGAGTACGACTGGGGATCCCCCTCCGATCTCGCCGTTCAAGATATCCTATCGAATGAATTCGAATCCCTATGGTTTAACACGGGCCGAACGAACCGGAAGGCCTTTGAGCGGATTTTTAGGCCCATGCCTAATGATATGGTGAGGAATTGGGAGGACTACGAGGCGTATCTCCGACCTTCGGCTGGAATAGCTACGGGACATGTGGCGAATAAGGATTTGAGTCTACGGCAGGTCAAAGAGGAGTTGGGCAAGATTAGGGGTCATCTGGTCGATATGCCTCTACAGTTCTTGGCTGTGAGTACCGAGGACATTGTTTGGCGTGTGAGAGGGTCGGGCTGATTGACGTAGGATTTGAAGTACATGACGGAAGGTGTAAGTAATCGAGATCCATTGGATTCCAAACATTCCACAGATAGACGTCCGGGTTGTTACAATGCTGACATCATGGCAGGATTGGCTCGCAGTGAACCGCATCACGCTGGCTCTGTACGTCTAAAGCGTAGGACGCGCGGGTGGTCCATCGCGCAATGAGTGACAGGTTATTCAATAGCTGGTTCACCAGGACAGTCAGAAGAAATGACAGAAATGAAGGTAGTTGAACACGTACAGTCGAATAGATGAGTCAGACGCATGCACGCCTCTTGTGCTCCACACTTGGCAGGGAACAATCTTGCATGCCATATAAACAGTCATCGCAATAAGAGCTACACCTCAATTGCTTAATCCTACCTAATTAGCGCTAAAGGCCTGCCTGAATTATACTACAAGATCGAGACTGAAGGGAGAGACCAAAAGTTTATAAAGTGGAAGTTCCACAAGCGCGTATATGTTGCAAAAGAGAGAGAAAACCCGGGACCATGTCTAGAAGAGGAAGAAGGGATAGATCAACAAGCAGGAGAAGGGGTGAAGGGGGAGGGATCATAGGGGTGGCTTTTGTTTGTACAGGTGGTTTGGTGATGAGGTGATGTGGGAACATCGCCAGAGAGAGAGTGATGGGGGTGAATACTTGTGCGAGTTCTATGCACAGGGATCCGGACGGGGATAGGAATTACGATGAAGTCGAAAGGCGAGAAGACAGGTGACGGTCGGAGGTTTCGATGGACTAATGACCAGCAGCAAGCGATGCCGGACTGGCGTGCGCCATTCTCGCCCATGGTAATCCTTCACTGCCATACCCCGCCATTTCGCCAAATTGTTGACTGGCAAGTGGAGGACTATTGCCGAGAAGAGGAGTAGCTTTCGGAGTAGTATTGGAGTTGTACGACACATTTGATAATGTGGATCCGGACCCTTCATCGTCTTCGCCCGTAGTTGACGTCGATTCGTCTCGCTCACTAGCGCTCGAATCGGTCGTAGCCGCTGATGCCTGCCTAAGATGATGTGGCGCAAAGTTGAAGGCATCCGATGCCGAGTCGTATTGACCCACAGGTGTCGGTGGACCTCTGGGAGAATTACCGGATGACGAGGCGAAGAATGGGAAACCGTTCGGACTCGATTGACCCGAATTGCCAAATGGGCGCATGTTGTTAGATTTGACGACGCCTTCCACTGGGGTCATTCGCGGGGATTGGAAGAAACAGAATCTGTCGAGCTGGGAAAGTCAGCTGCGCCGCTCAGAGGGAGATAGGCCAACTTACGAATTCCTGATAGCTGTTTGTCAACATCTTGGGCTCGCCGATCCGACCCCTCTCCTCCGGGTCTACCTGGATGACCAACTCGGATAGCTCAGTTGCTGAGTCTCGGCTGACGGTAGCGGGTGATGATGCGCCAGTGGAGGCTACCGATGAATTGTCGGGCGACATGGCCATCATGGGTAGACCAACAATAGCGGGTGAAGGTGGACTGGACAGATTGGAGGAAGGAGGAGTCTCATCGCTGAGTAAAGCCCGAAGATCGCCCGTTGACCGCTTCGTGCGTAATCCCCTGAATTCGGGTGAAGCATCCCGGCTGTCTTTGCTCCCTTGGGGAGACCTGGACCGAAGGGCGACAGGCGTAGAATCACCATCGACGCTGAGCGACGAGTCCGTATCTGACCCGACCAAAGCTTGGGAGAAGGACGACCATGATCCCGATTCTCCATTCCAGCTGCTCCGGCGCTCGTGGACTGCAGGTACACGCCCGGGGTACAGAGTGGCCGGATGCCCATTGACGAAGCCCGACATGTTGGGATCGGTATCTGGAGAGAAGACAAGTGGTAGGCCGCCGCCTTCGCCGGGCGACAAAAAGGTAGAGTGGGGTGGAGACTGTGGAGGAGATGGTGCGCAGTATTTGGAGAGTGAAAGGTGGGTGTGGACGTCGGGAACCTTGGGCGCCATATACGATGCGGGTGGAGCGGAGGTGATGGGTGGTGATTCGGGTCGAGAGGGAGGACCTTCGATATTCGCTGCGAACTTGGGGAAGATCCATGATTTGGGTCCGGCAGGTGTCGGTCGACTTGGCTCCGTGACGCCGAATGCGCGATTGATCTGACTCGAGGGGGAGACGACTCGGTTCTGTCGAAGACCGGGCAGCGTAGCAAGTGATGGAGTAGGCATTTTGTACTGCGCCGGACCGGAATGTCGGGTTTGCCGACGAGGAGCAGCCTTTTTGAATGTGAAGTTGTAGTTCAAGCCATTGTTGCTATCCCACCATTCGTGCCCGTCGATCGAGAAGCGGATGCACATGACAAGTTGTCGCTCGTCGAGCTTGCGCTTGTAGTCTTCGAGTTTGACAGAGAAGGAGAATCGGTCCCAGCCTTCATCTCCAGTTGTATCGTGGGGAATGTGAGTGACGTGAAGACCCGCAACTTCAGACACCGTTCTGGGAAGTCAGCGACATTCAGACTCGCAAACAAGATACAGCTCACTGCCAGTTATCCAGAGTGAACCTGACCGCAACCCATTTCTGAAATGAGAGATTCCGCACAATCGCCGTTCCCTTCAGATGAAGCGGTCCAGCATCCGTAGCTAACTCAATCCTCTCCATTACCACCTGCTCTGACTTGAGAGCATTCTTTGAGTCTGGCGAGAAATCCACTCGGATCCTGGGCACCCTCTCCCCACCCTCCATGACCAGCCGATCATCATCCGTCTTCTGCGCCGCGGCATTTCGCCTCGTCCGGAATTGGACAAAGTCCGACATCTGATCCTCGTCCCTCTCCGTCTCGGTATCCGTAACGACACCTGCGCGATCTGGATCGGCAGCTTTCCCAATGGCCGTGACCTTCTGTTCCCGTAGGAAAAGAACGACATTCTCCAGCGCCTGCCCATCGGCAGCTTCATCCGCATCGGCAAACCTGACTGACTTGGACCGTTCTTCCGGGAAGTCTCGGTCCTCTTCGCCTGGCGTACTTGGTGTGGAATCGTTCGGTTGTCGAGTGAGATCAGGGGTGGACATGGACCGTTGCTTCAGTGAAGGCTTGACGACTTCGCCTGATTTCTTGCGGATCATGCTAGCGGGCCGAGGCATGGGTGAGAGGGTACCGGCGGGAATGGATTGGGCGGGAAGATGGGAGGTTGACGAAGAATGTGGGAACATTTGGAGTGAGCCCGAGTGCCCTTCCCGCCTATGCGAATGTGAGTTGATCTGTGAGGCGCGACGGGAGTTCATTAGGGTCGGTCGAGCGGGGGACATGGCGCTGCGAGCGGGAGCAGCGTTGCGCGGTGGGGGCTCGTATGGAGGGAATGGGATGCCCGAGGTCATATATCTGTCCTTTGGGGACTCGTATGGAAGGTCCTGGGGTTCGTCGGAAGGGGTAGTAGGGAGGGAGCTGTCGACAGTAGAGACCGAGCTTGACGGATCGTGTAATGGTGGTCGACTAGGAGGTGGGACGGTCGACTTGACTGGGCTAGGGTGTAGCTTCAGCCCGAGAGATCCGCCATCTGTCGGTAGACCCGATACGCCTGATAACCCTGACCCTCCGCTAAACCGCCGCGGTAGACCCTCCATCGGTCTGGAAACGACGAATGATTGGGAGCCACTGGGATGACGAGAGACGGTCGGTGACATATTGCGCCGAGGAGTAGAGGACGATGAAGAGTGGTTGGACGAGGTCCGACGAGGGATACCAGGCATAGGTCCGGTCGCTTTCGATGGTCCAACTTCCATATCCTCAATATGGGTTGGAGGAGACATCCAACCTTTGCGGGAGGATGTCTCTTTTGCGGGGGAGGGGATAGGAGAGTTGGGTTCGGCGTAAGGCATCGTGTGTGAGATCTGCCAGAGTTAGCCAAATGATGCGGGAAGAGTAGAGATGGGAGATTAGCAGGGGGGGATTGACATGTAAAGGGACTCGGAGTAGAGAAGAAAGGAGTGTATGCGGCAAACAAACAGAGGAGGAAATGACGTAGTCGAAGCACGGATATCTCCAACAACGCGTCAAGGTTGTGTTTGACCGAGATATTGAGTGCGAGTAGACCCGAAGTGACCAAAAGAGAGGTATGTGTGAAGGATGGTAGATGGGGAGTCGAGGTAGATGAGACAGAAATGGAAGCAAAGAGATGGCAGGTGGGTGTCAGAATGCCCAAAACCCCAATCACCCCTGATTGCAAGCCCGGCTGTCCCCAGTGTTCGAGAACTCCATGTCACCGGGTTTGAAGGGGATAAAGGAATAGCGGCACTAGCAAGCTCACGAATGCACTACGCGTGGAGAATTTCGGTCGTGAAGAGGGGTGAAAGGAGTATGGTGTGGGAGATCAGGCCCAAGACCGAACGCGGAGGAAGGGTATTGAAACCAAGATGATGGGAGGTTGAAAGAATGATGGGGGAATTGGAGATGTCGGACGAGATCCGCAGTCAGGCACCACCCAAACCAAAGCTTCTCTTCTAGCTCGGTGATGACTTGGAAACAGAGCCAAGATTCCTCGGTCATCCGAATGCCCAGCAGCATACATGTCCCTGCTCCACAGCGTCCCTTTTCCAGGCGCCGAATACGCCGCAGCTTCTTTGCTCGTCCCACATCCTCGGCTTGTTCTCCGCTTTTCAAAATAGAAGATGGGAAAGGAGAAGATCCAACATGATGACCAGGAACGGGGGCGTGGTGGCGCGTGAAAACGAAGCAGGAAAGGCAGGTGGTCAAAGCGGCCAGGAACGAAAAGATGACAAACAGAACGATTGGCGCAGATGAGAAGACTTACAGCTTCGTGATATCCCAAACCACCGTCTTCCTCGTTCACGTCAGGTAGGATGATGCGCGGGGTGCCAACTAGCGGATAGCTATGTGATCGAATAGCCTGTTGTCGACGATGGTGGGATGTAGGCATCGTTCAGAGTTTGTTTCCGGGTGAATCAGGAGGTGGTCGGATGGGAAATTGAGTAGCGGCGGACGGCGGGGTAGATGGGGCGGAGTATAAAAGGCGGAGGAGGAAGAATGGGGAAGAGGGTCGCGTTGGGAGGAGGATCTGTCAGCTGCTGCCCAGTTATGAATGTTGATTGAGTTTCAGATCACTCGAATGGGGATATTCAAAGTGACGCGCCAAAGGAATAGTAGGAAAGGGTGTGTGTGTAAAGTCTTGTGCGCAAGGACGCTTCCAAACGGAGTAGGGGAAAAAAGACCTGATGGACACACAAGGTGTGTGCACCATCGGGTCCGAATCACTGCGCTCGGACCTCTAAGGTTTTTCGGAGATGAGGGTGAGGGATAGCAGCAGAGGGCTAGACCAACTCACACGTTATCCCGCAGCTCTGTACAGTCCAGCTGTAACTTCCACCGTGTCCTAAACGCCTTATCTCCACTTCCCGCCGTTGTCCAGCAGACCGCTACTGTCCTCTGTCCCTCGGGTGCGGGCAACTGCAGTACGCCTCGCCGATACAAATCGAGTGTCGACGCGACTACTCTGATAACGACAGGCGTCTTATCAGGTGTCGATAACTGGTGGTAGCGACGGCACGCCTATCGAGCTGTCTCTTTGCGGTGTAGAGAGAGTGGAAGAGCAGATGTCGCGAGGTGAAGGAGGGCACCACTGCGGCGATGTCTCGGCGTTAAGGGTCGTGTGGCAATGGAGGTAGAGTCGTGCTGTGTGGAGGTGAGACAGTTCTGAGACAGGGGTGATTGTGGGGACACGGGGGATTTGCTGAGCAATCGAAAGTCGAGCGGTTCGGTCTCGTTGTCCTCTTCTCCTCTCAGCCTCTAAAACTGCCTGAGCCTCGCCAGATATCCCTTCTATGCCGTGCTAATCGCACAGTTGGTACTTAGACCAACGTGCCCAGCATGGCGCGAGAGAAAAAGAAGGTTGAAGGTTGAGATAACGATGACGGGTGTTGGAATGTAGTTGGTTGGAAACCTCCACCGCCGGGTTTCTTTCCCACGCTAATTGGAATGCTCCGAGATCCGCCAGCTGGCTTGTCGGCAGGACAACGCTATGGGGGTATTGGGTGTGCCGAGGCCTTGGGGCCCGCTGCTGCTGCCGATGTGCCGTTCGTCTTTTTTCACAAGCGAGCAGAGGCTGCTGAGCAATTCTCAAAGTCTGGGGCAGCGTCAGGCACGGCTCGTTTTTTGAACCGCGGATTCGGCGGCGAGGTATGCGTCGTCCGTCCTGCACTACGATCGGCGCGCGGGACGTTTCAAGTGCACAGGATTTTGGCTCAAGACAAGACTGCGAAGAATGATTGGCTTGGACAACTTTGCTCCTCTTGCGTCTCAGAATGCCCCGAAAGATGCTCTGGGGGGAGAACGAGGGGCGCGGTGGGGGCGTTATCTGAAAAGCGTGGGAAGGACAGGGTCGATATAAGGCCTGTTACGACATTTGGGTGAAAAATTGCTCGCTTGCGCTTTCAGGCCCAGATCTCTCTCGTTCGGCTCACGCAATACATCTAGACGTCTCTATTGGACAGCAGACTCTTTGATAGATGTACTGGCTCGCGCAAAAGGAGCTCATCGTTGGATATGCTGGACTTCGGGACTGTTCGAGCGAGCAGCTGCGCTTCGACGCGTCACAGGGAGGCTTCGATTGCGACAGCTGAGTTAGCATCGCGGTGGCGTTGTTACGGCAGCCGAATTCTCGCCCCATTGGGGAATTTCCGGCAAGGATTCCTCGGCGCACGCGCGCCGTGGTATGGTGAGGGCGAAAGGTATCAATGGCGAAAGTGCATGAATGCATGATCATTGATAATAGCATGCATAGGGGATACAAGGCATAGCATGATGAATGAGGAAGGTATACGTAGAGATGACCATGAAGGTTCTCGAAGCTTCTTGAAAACACTCGAGCCGGGAAAATGAAGCACTGAGATCTGACGATCGATGAAAAGCGGCATTGCAGGTGATCGCTGATGGACCACCGTGGTGGCGAAAAATTTACATTGCTAGCCATAGGACCCCATGGGCTGATTGCACGCCATCTCATCGGCCGTCAAGGTATAGAGGGACTTGTATAAAAGAGTGAAGATAGGCGATGGAAAGAGCTTCAAGAAGCTGAAAGAGAGCGAGAAAGATAAAGGCTTACGGCACAATGACGGGATGTCGTGCCTGCCCAGTGTGCTGATGTAATGCACTGATTCAGGCCGCCGGCCATGCATTAGTCTCGACACCAGACAGTATTGTGCGGTTGCTGCAAGATAGATGAAACGTCCCAAAGCAGCAGACAACCTACAATGATTGCATTCCGCTTTGGGACGTTTTCAGGATTGCTATCGGAATTATGGGCTGGTGTCGAGACTACCATGCATATGGGATGGCGGAGCTGACGCTGATGCAGATGACCGTGAGGAGACTTCAGTATGTACAGGTCATCAGACAAGGCTCGAATCGTCAAATTATGAGAGCCTGCGATCACAGAGTGGAAGATGCATGTAGGTGGCCATGGTGATGTAACAGCAGAAATTCAGCAGCATCCAGGTCATCGAAGATGGAGGATACCGTAGGTGGGGATAGGGATGCAGGATGAACCATGCCAGAGTGAAGAGGGTGCAATCTCACTCCTCCGCCTTCCCGGTTTGAGAGCCTCGAGAGCCTCTGTCGCCCCGACGTGCCCTTCCCCTACCGCGGTTGCCGCGATTCGGGGACTCGTGTGACGACTTCCAAGTCCCTGTCCGCACTCTCCCTCGTCCACCCTCGGTGTTGCTCGTGGAGTTGCCATGAGAATGTGGCTGCCTCCAATCTGTCGAGGGGTTTCTCTCGCTCTGAGAGGGATTGTATGTCGCAGCTGGGAGCGACATGGTGCCATCGCTCGATTTGCCGCCTGCCATGGGCACTGATCCGAGAAACGATGCCAAGCTCAAGTACTTGGGAGCTTTGCTCTTGTCGGTGTGCGCAGACCGGCTCGGCTCGCCCGTCTTGGACTTGTCGACCGCGAAGGCGTCGACAGCGTGCGGTTTGTCTCCTTCCGAGCCCCTGGCAGCAGTTCTGGCACGCTCCAACAGGCTCTGGTCGTAGTCGCCCTGCTCACTGCTGGTGCATTCACCAATGTGATCGTAGGGTCGGGAGTTGCCGTCCTTCTCCATGATGCACGGAAAATCTGTACGTATAGAGCAGGAGATGAGTGGATGGGTCGATGATGTTGAGGGATGAGAGTGATCGAAGAGGCGGCAGATGGTAGGAAGCAGTAAGTGACGTGGTGGTCCTGTTTGTCGTAGTGGCGCAAGCTTGGAATCAATCGACAGACGAGGATACTGATGAAGGGAAGAGGGTTGAAAGGAGCAAGATGTCGTCATACAGAAACGTGAAGTAGCCGAATCTGCTTTCGAGAACATTCCGATTGGCACAGTGGCTTTGAGAGGGAACCCGAGAGGTATGTCTTGATTGTGAAGAGGGTCAGTGCGCGTAAGATCGGACGATGAGAAACATGTATCCAGCGTCACGGATATAGCATCGATATCCTAACCGCTGATCTTCTTCGTCCGACCCTGGCGCTGGGCTTGTCAGCGAACATCCATCTGGAGGCAACAAAGGCCGACATACCTTCTTCATCCGCTGTAGTTTCTTAGCCGACATCTTGGCCGCCAGTTGTTCCAGTCTGATCTTCTCCGCTTCCCTATCCCGTCTTTCCTTGAGCCTATCGCGTTTCCTGTCAATATCAGCGTAGGTCTAATTCTATGTAAATCTGCATCAAAACGCACATTTGCCTCTCAGCCTCCTTATCATCCTTCATCTCCTTCTCCGTAGCCTTGACAGATTGTCTCCTCTGCTCCTCCTCCATTCTGCGAGCAAAAGGTGTCTTGATGGAAGGGCTGATGTACGATCGGCGAACAGGAGTTTTGGCAGTCTTGTGGGCCTTGCCCATTGTTCGACCACCTTTGCTCTGCGCAACTTCCAGAGTCGCGGCAGGGAAGTTGGAGGTGGAGGACGATGCGACGGGCTCTGCTGTGTTCATACTGATGGATGTAATTGTATATGAGGCGTAGTATAGATGCAACTCTAGGCTTGGCTGGTGAAACGCGTTGAAAAATTGCACCGGGTAGACACGTGACTGAATTACGGCATAGCTTGAGACATCCCATCCGATGGACCAACCTTCTATCGATTTCTCCTCAACCAGCCTTGTACATCTTCATCTCTTACAAGCTTATACATCGTCTCTTGTACTTCACCTTCACACCGGGCCTGGCGCTCGTCTCTTGCGCTTCTATTCATATAACTACTCTTTCTGACGAATCGGCTGGTCCGACACTATATTTCATTCTTGCTGCACCGTTGATTTGTTCAAATGAGCGAGCAAATCACCCCGAGGAAACGCAAGGCGGTGGCTGGAGAGACGCCAACTCGGAGCGGAGCCAAAGGAAGAGGAAGGTCGTGAGTTTAGGCTCGGACGCATCAGGGTGTATACTTGCTCAATTACAAGAATACCGACGCCCAACCCGCCCCTCGTTCCTTTTCCCACACCCCCTCGGTCCCGTCATCGAAAAGCCGAATATGTCGAGCCCGAACTCAGTCAATCCTCGACTGCCACGACATTATCATTACCCGCAGCCAAAGTCTCCAAACTGCCCATCCATCTCGAGACCCTCCTGACTCTGCACCGTGCGTTCAACCTTGCTCTCGCCCTCCACCTCGCGACTCATCCACCGGTCCTTCCGCCTCACGCCCCCACAGCGACTTCTGTACAGCTGCCGAACCTCACCAACCTCTTGTCTATTCGCGAGACTGTTGAGCGGACAGGATGCCGACGCTTCGGAATTGCAGAGCTTCAGCGACTTGCCTGGTTGTGGACGTGGGACGGGTCAAGCATGCCGGAAGAACGATCTGCGAGGGATAAGGCGAGCGAGGAAGAAAATCCATTTCTCGTCAAATCGTCCTCGGAGGGAACTTCTCGCCTGGAAGTTATAGGTCTCAGCTATCTCATCACACCTACTCGCACGCTGGACCCGTCGACCGGTCGGAAAGTGTACACGTACGGACTGGGCATAGTGCTGGATTTGAGAAGGGGCGAGACGCGGCAATTACTGCATGGTGGTGCAGAGGGAGGGATGGGGAACAAGGGCCAAGGAGGTGGATTAGGTGCTGTCGGAAGGTGGAGTGGGGCGGGAGATGAGAGGGAGGATGTCATGCGTGAGAGGTTGGAAAAGTGGGTGGAGCTGAACGGCGGGATTGAGGTGGGTGTATCTGCAGTCGCTCATGTTTTGGTTCATTGGCTGATAGTCAGGATGAGGCTCCATTGTCATCTAATGGTCTACCTACTCCCGCCAATACCCGCGAAAACACCCGCTCGTCAATCCCTCCAATACCTCTCCTCCCTCTGCCCCATCTCCCAGCCTCAACACTACTTCCCGCTGCCAACCTGTTCTCTGCCGCTCTGGCTTCATCATCATCAACACCCGGTCTCACCACACCCCGAAAGAAATTGGCGGGCCCAACAGCACCCATCACTGGTCTGGGTGACGCGTTCGAGATTGACGGCAAAGGGGAAAAGGGCAAGATTGCTCGGCCTGGATCAGTTGAAGAGAGGAGATTGGCCATGATGGAACGGGTGAGCTCATACCTGACCGACGAGTTATCAATGAGCTGACAGCTTAGATTAAAGCTCGTAAGAATGGTAAAGCGCCTCAACAAACCCTCGCTTCGCAAATCGCTGGAGGACCCGCATATACCCTATCTCGAGCTGAAACGACGGAAGAGCTCAAACGGAGAAGTACGCTCAGTAGACTGGAGAGCGTTGCTGAGGGTGTCTGGATGTAAGTTCTCGGCTCCAAGTAGAGTGTGCATAACTGATGAACAGGATGTTCACCGCTCCCACTGCCGGAGTCTCATCATTATCGACGCCTCCTCGCGGTCGAAGACGCGCTGTACCAATGTCAGAAGCTGCAGATGTGATTGTTAAATCGTCAAAGACGCCCATATCCGTCGGTATGTCTTCACGTGCCCTAGAAAGTACACGAGCTGACACTTCCAGCCGAAGCACAAACTTCCCTCATCCTCTTGACCGAACTATGCCCCTTCTTCCTCACCCTGAAAACTATCGCCAAAGCGGACTGGCTCGAGATGCCCGCTCAAATTGCCCAAGTACCATCCTCGCCCAATACCGGAGCCTCCGCCTCTGCACGACTGGGTTCGGTCTTATCTTCCCCGAGCCGGAATCATCCTAGGGGCCTCTTATCCTCGCCAGGTGCGGGAGATGCGGATGTGATGCTGGGGATGGGAGTCGGAGCGATTGCTGGGCCCGCGAGCCCCGGGCGTGTGAGGAGAGTTGGCGGATTGAGGGAGGTTAGGGAGAGGATTAGGCGGGAACTGGGGGAATAGTTTTAACTTTGCGAGTGAGGGAAGAAGTACTGGGATCTTCCTTGGCGTCAAGTGCTAATTGTATCAGAATCTATCAGTGTTCTCACGTCATCTCATGCATATCCTCGTATCTTTCTCGCCCTAATTCCAGCCCGCACTCCGCTGACCCCGCCTCCTCGCCGCTCGCCCCAAAACTGCTCGGGCGCTTGAAAATTTGGGCCACCAGCGACTAATCCCAGTCGTCGATTCTCCTTCCTTCTGGGAAACTGACGAGGCAGTCGTCTGGGCGGATTCAACATCCTTCTTCTTCGGCACCATGACCCATTCCTTGTCGTCCGCCGGCATAGTCTCCTCCCCGGCAGAGTCTTCCGCCTTCTCACGAGATCCGCTGTCAATCGTATCCATCTCGTTCTTTCCGGAGAGCAGGGCGAATGGGTTGGCGGAGAACAGACTTGGAGAATCGGCAGACTCTGCCTCCACCCTCTTCCGCTCCCATTCTTTGATTCTCTCGGAAACAGCCGGATCCAAGCTGTCACACTCGGGCTAGGGCGACTCCCGGTCACCACCAGCAAAGAGCGGCCGGTGGCCTCGCGTCTCTTCTCCTCGCTGCTGCTTCCGCCGCTTGGAGCCCATCGACGTATTGCATGAATATGAGGCAGTATCCGGCATACTGATAGTCTGACTCGTTCTTCGAGGAACGTATCGGGAAAACTGAAAGTACTAAGTTCAGGGATATCTTGAAGTACAGAGTTGATGGGTGGCGAGAGAAGTACGGGAGAAGCGCTATCAGCTTAAGCTTCGATGGCGATTTACGTATCGATAAGGAATCTGGGATCGAGAATCGACCTACCTTTCAAGTGGCAAGTCGGCATGGATTCGAAGCGCCTAGACCCTGCTCGGTCAAAGCGGCGGATGAGTATCATCGTATGCAAGACGACAACGACCATCCGTTTATGAAGATTGAAGATAGCCCCTGACCTCTCCACCTCGTGTTCGGTCAAGGCGGCGCATGCCACAGGCACAAGGCAGATACGCTCACGCGTTGGCGTGTGAGGAGTGACATAGGGTATGTACTATGTCCCGAGACAACGCCTTATATACTGATCTTTACTAATGTCCGATTGGGTCAGGTCACAGATGTCGATCATGACCATCGTCATCACAATCACATGGGTGATCGGTACATATCGGTGCAATAATGATTCTAGCTCAGTCAAGTTTCAACCTCCGCCAATTCTCCGATCATCAATGATCGCGGATCGCTTCGTTCAGCGGCAACTGAGAATCCCTGGCCCTGGTCTCTATCGCATATCAACGAGCGGAACCGCATCTGGACCTTCAATGTCCGCATCATCCTCGCCATCGGCTCCACCCTCAAGCGTGAAGCTTCCATCCTTGTAAAAGACGTACTCGCGTCCGTCGGTCACAGTCGACGTGGTCCCACTGAAAGGATTGGAAAAGGGTACAAGCGCCTTGCTGATTCTCATCCACGTCGGGGCAATCGAGTCAGCATTGTCGTCCGGCTGCCAACTCTGAACGACATGCTGCTCTCCGAGGCGCTGTCTGACGGAGATCGTTGACCACTCTCCGGCTGTCGCGGGAGCGGACCCCTTCTTCCCCGGCGCTTCAGCCTTCCTGATAATGCTGATGAAGCTCCCCCACTCGTAAGACTTGCCCTTGCCCTTGCACGAGTGCTTCTGAGACTCAGGATTGAGGTAGAATAGTCGGAAAGCGGCAGTGTTGTCTTCTGTGGCGGGACACCGAAACAGAACGCCTGACGATTCATGGGCACTCCCACCTGCAGCAAGCTCGCTTGCACAGTGAACCCAGTGCTTGCATTCTTGAGATTTGCCACCCGCCATATCTTCGGAAGACATGATCGTGGTATGGATGTCGGGCGTGGCTGGTAGATTAGGGAGCAAATCAAGGCGCAGGTAAGGAGGGGTGTTGAAGCAGAAGGCGAGATGTTGAGAGGGAATGTCTGCGGTGGTGGGGCTGAATGTGAGACGTACTTGAAAAGTCGCTGTATAACGATCTGTCAGATAGTCAGTCATGGAAGATGTTAGGGTGAGTATGAAGCCTACCTTTTGGCTGGTGGCGAGGCGAGTAAAAGTTGGACCGACTTTCGGTGGAGTCGAAGTGGACCTGTCTCTGAAAATCGCTGAGGATTGGGGAAGTGCCGGTGAAGTACGTGAGCTTGATAATCTGAGTTGTGAGTGAGTATATATGTCTCTTCACTTACCTTGATAGCTTATCTGGACAGCTGAATGACCTATCTTGATAAGAGCGGGGGCCGACGTCTCAACGCCGACGTATCGAGCGACCGCGCGGAGTCCAGCTGGACTGAGGGCGGACTCCGACTCCGCAACCACGCACTTTGCACACATGTCGTCTTATCTCCCATATCCTGATGTTGAGCTGCTAAATGAACCACAAAGGACAGTGTCAGTGTTTCAGCGTTTCACTAGCCACCTGCGGACTCCGGAGTGTCATGACTTGAGCGTCCATTCTTGGCTCGTCCCCTTCCCGGCCCGGCGTGTCAGTGGCCTGACTGAATACGAGTCTCTAGCTCGGTCCAGGAGTCTGGAGTGAAAGCTACCAGCGGTACTCCGGGCGGATCTGGGCAGTGGGCGGTTGATATACGAGCACATGAGTCTTGCCTATCGCGCGGCGCATTGCGCGCGACACGGACATATGGATCTCCGCCATCGATTACTGGGTCGTCGATTTGACACTAGATTGACATCGGGTCGCGCAGTATAGGGGCTGCGCGCGCCCTGTAGCTGTCCTAGGGGTTGCGCATTTAGTGATAGCATTTGTTGAGCAGCTATGAGTCTTTGCCAATGTAGCGACTTCGCATCCGCGAAAGTGAAACGCAACCCAAAATTGAAAACATCATTACAGCGCCACTGCTTGTCCAGTGTCTACGCACTATCGTCATGACCGACTGATATAGGCGCCATATGATATCACAGCTGCAATGAAAGACGCAGCTGACCGCGGCTCAGCATGCCTTGATAAGGAATTATGCTGGAAGTCAGAACCGAAACTGGATGATCCCAAAAACTACCACCGTCCAAAGTCCCACAACTCAGTACTCATAGTCCCAATCGTACACCTCGATGGGATGTAGACCCGTCGGAATCTCAGGCCAAGCTGAAGCTCGTGTACTCCTTCTTGCCATTCGACTTCTTCTTCTTTGCCGGCTTGATGGACGGGGCACCGGTGGAGGACTCGCCAGTGTCGCCGCCCACAGATTTCTGGTATGAGCGCGAGGCAGCAGTCAAGAATGCGGTGCTGGAAACCTGCGAAGTCCCACAGTCGCTCATCGTAGTCTGACACGCGGTCCCTTCGCCGGTCGTACCGGTCTTCGTCTCCTCCTGCGTCGACTCCCCGTCCGTAGGGTTCATCCCGGTCTGACTCTCCGTGCCATTCTGCTCGCCGTCTGTCCGCTCCTTCCGTTCCTTCCTGTCTTGCAGGGATTGACGAGTGGCCTCGTCTATCCCTGTGGTTGTGCGCGGGAATATGGGCACATCCTACCGGGCCATTGCGCCACCCTGCCAGAATTGCTCTGTTTGTCGGTTTCTGGCTTCTTTCTTGAGCTCCGCGACTTGTTGACGGTTCATACCCTCAGTCTGAATCGGCTCCGGTATGTTCGCGTCCTCATTCTTGGTCCTCGTGAACGGCTTGGTCGGCTTCCTGTGCCTGCTTCCGTGAGTCATGGTGATATTGATCAGTAGCACTTGCAGGAGAATGAGGAGCCTGCAATGAACGAGGGAGATCGGGGTGTAGAGCACGTGTGTAATGGCGGGGACGAGCTGAGTTCGAGGTGATCCTTGTTTGATGAACTGATAGTTGTAATTAGTGGAGTTCCCGTTAGATCTCCGTAGTTCGCTCTCGTCTATAGGTAGCCATACATAGTACCTAGACTCTGCATCGTCCATCCAT